>OX465428.1:2500-10000 GCA_950005045.1 Agrotis exclamationis | reverse complement strand
AGGTTTTTTTTTTTTTTTTTTTTTTTTTTTTTTGTTGAGGCAGGAGTGGGAAATCCCCACGGACACCTCGGCTGTCTCACCGTCTCACTGAGACCATGAGACAGTCGAGGTAGTGCGGGACTCGAACCCGCTAAAACCCACTCCTGCCCTGCCAGTGTCCCTCTGCTATAAGCTTGCAGAGACCTTAGGTTTCTGGGATCTGCAGCTTCTTTGCGTTTTTGTTTGTTGTCGGCCGAAGAGACCATGCTATGTGGTTTCCGATCTTAATTCTCATCGTCTATAACATCTTATTTTATCTTAATTTTTGGTTAAGCTTTTGTTGTTTTATTTAGTTTACTTTCTTGTTTCGGTTTTTATAAATATTTCATAAAAATTTTAACTATTTAATTTTGTACTTTAATTTCTTTACCCTATTGACATTTAACTATTTTACGCTTTTTGTTATTACCCATATTTTTCGGCTTCTATTTGACTGCCCGCTGTTAATTTTGTCTTGTGTCGTCCTTCCAGCTGTCAATATCCGCAGTATATACTTCAATATATGAGTCGGATTTGTACGACTTTTGGGACAGGCACAAAGCAGCCACCAGTCAAACAGGAGTTCCAACTCGACACAACTCGGCGATTCAATCAGATATTGCCCCCTGCACAACACAATTCCCGACACTTTCCCACGAAGGTGACTGCAATTAATGCTTGTTTCAGGGCCAACCCTGATGACTCGCTCCGTGCGTCTGCTTTTCTGAGGTGCCGAGTTGGTCTTTTCTCTATACGCGGAAGTGGGGGCATCGACGCCTTTAGCAATAAGATATTGCAGCTCTCGCGAATGCGTCCCACTTACGACGTACTGGGCACTCGCTACTAAAAGCATTGTGCGAGTGTTCCCCCCGCTTGGCTCTAGTGCAGTTTACACACACCGCTGCTGTACCAGCCTGTTTTTCCGGGCAGTCCACTCCAAGGTGCGGGCCGCCACAGTGACTGCACAGATCGGCAGGCTCCGTGCACAGGCGTTTACCGTGCCCGTAAGCCAGGCAGCGGGTGCACTGCACCAGAGGCGTCTGGTCTTCGACGCGCACCCTCTGGAGGTCAATCCGAAGCTTGCCTCCATCGAGTGCCCGCCCCCAGATCGCGGGGGACACACTCAACACAATGCTATTTACGTGAGGGTTTCTGCTTTTCTTTCGGTATCGGACACACATTCGCTGGTCCTCGTCCCCGAGGCCGTGAAAGATCTCCCGGTTCTGGTTCCTAAGGGCTTGAAGCACTTCGTCGTCGCTGTGGACCGATAGCACGTCCCTAAGAACCAGAAGCGGGTCCCGATTCTTCACCTCCTCGACGACGAGGTTCTCTCCAGCCTCACAAAGCCGCTTTCGGAGTTTTGCCCTCTCCTCCGTTGTCTCGCACCCCAGTATCACCTTTCTGTCCTTGGCTTTCCGGACTCTATCCACCCGTACCCAGCCTTCCTTTGCGTCCACTGCTTTCCTGACTTTCTCGAGGATGTCGTCCCCCGTTTCCATCTCGACTGTCGAGGAGACAATCACCGAGTGCAGCGCCGTTCGCTCCGGGACGTGCGCCCCAGTATGGCTCTTTATGTGGGCTGCTACACCCGCGTAGGTTGTCTCCCCCACATTCATCCTGCTGGTCAGACTGTCTCGGAGTGAGTCCAATTTCTTGGAGTTGTCTTTTAGCTCCGAGATATGCTCCTTGATGGCGTTTAGGAGCTCAGTCTGACCAGTATGAACGTTACTCGAAACGGGGTCCGGACTATGGTTGGCAGTGGAGGCAAGTACCGGTATGACCGTAGAGGTGGAGGGAGCCCGGTCAAGCTCCGACTCTTTAACAAGCTCAAAGAGCCTGTTTATGGCCTCGAGCACCGCAGCCTTAATGTCGGTTTTAAGGTTGCGAGAGTTGCCCAAATTGACCTTTGCCTTATTTAGGCAAGCTCTCGCCTCCGCAACACGACTGCGGTGCCCGGCGACAGACTCCTTGGGTGTTTTGGCAGCTACTACAGCAGCTCGCCGCGTCGCCGGAACTACGGGGCCGACCTGAGACGCAGGAGGACTGTCTTCTCCAAACGAGATTCTCCTCCTAGCCTCCGTGGGAGGCGGCCCCGCCTTTTCCGTCGATCGCGGCGAGCCCCCGGAGCTCTGAGCCTTGGTGACGACGACCGGGGTGCGGAACATAGTTGGTGTTATGGTGCAGATACTTATATGGACCCCTGTAAAGAGGGGGTCAGATACAGGTTGGATTATCCGCTCAGAAGAGAGGGGGACACTGGTCCCTTCTGAAATCCTGTAAAGGGGGAAATATAAAAATCAATAAGGCTGAATCCCTGTAAAGGGGGGATCCAGTCAGAATACAATTAAAATATGATTGAAAAACAAAAAATTTAAAAGTTAAAGGTCAAATAAAATACGTTCAAAAGGAGTCCCTGTAAAGGAGGAACAAAATTTGTGTATTGTTGTCAAAGAAAATTTTAAAAATGCTAAAATGTATAGTTTGCTTGAAATCAAACCCTGTCCGCGCTATAAGCGACAGTCTACCTTCTAAAAGGATAACAAAGATAAATCTGTAAAGAAAATTTTTTTGCCAAAATCCTAGTTTACCTTCCCAGCTATAGGCCAGTGGGCGGGTGGGTGGGGAAATTTTTTGCGAGCTAGACGCACGTGCGGGGTATCGTTGGATAGGGCTCCGCGCGGGCTGGCCGAATATGTAATAAAATTGAAAACGACAAGAGACAAAATTTTGAGTTTAGGCCGAAAAACCAGTTTTTTAAGTGAAAATTGGTGTTTTTCACCCCCACTCCGAAACTCGGGCCACGGATCGCGGACCTGATCACGGGATTAATTGAGGGCGGTCACTGAGACTAATATAAAATTTAAACGGTTGTAATAGGTCGAAAGATGGCGTTGTAAATGAATTAAATATGGTAAAATTTTGAGAAAATGCAAAATTCGGTTAAGGGTTGATTTTTAGGGGTTGCGATTTGTGTCAAACGATAGGCGTCCGCCTTTTTAGGTCTAATTAGCTGAAAACAGCTTCAAAATCGCACCTATGACAAAGAAGTTATCGATACTTTTTTCAACGGCTCACCGGGGTATATCAATTTTGGGACTTTGACGAAATTTTGAAAAAATGGTGGGAAATTTTTTGCGAGCTAGACGCACGTGCGGGGTATCGTTGGATAGGGCTCCGCGCGGGCTGGCCGAATATGTAATAAAATTGAAAACGACAAGAGACAAAATTTTGAGTTTAGGCCGAAAAACCAGTTTTTTAAGTGAAAATTGGTGTTTTTCACCCCCACTCCGAAACTCGGGCCACGGATCGCGGACCTGATCACGGGATTAATTGAGGGCGGTCACTGAGACTAATATAAAATTTAAACGGTTGTAATAGGTCGAAAGATGGCGTTGTAAATGAATTAAATATGGTAAAATTTTGAGAAAATGCAAAATTCGGTTAAGGGTTGATTTTTAGGGGTTGCGATTTGTGTCAAACGATAGGCGTCCGCCTTTTTAGGTCTAATTAGCTGAAAACAGCTTCAAAATCGCACCTATGACAAAGAAGTTATCGATACTTTTTTCAACGGCTCACCGGGGTATATCAATTTTGGGACTTTGACGAAATTTTGAAAAAAATGGTGGGAAATTTTTTGCGAGCTAGACGCACGTGCGGGGTATCGTTGGATAGGGCTCCGCGCGGGCTGGCCGAATATGTAATAAAATTGAAAACGACAAGAGACAAAATTTTGAGTTTAGGCCGAAAAACCAGTTTTTTAAGTGAAAATTGGTGTTTTTCACCCCCACTCCGAAACTCGGGCCACGGATCGCGGACCTGATCACGGGATTAATTGAGGGCGGTCACTGAGACTAATATAAAATTTAAACGGTTGTAATAGGTCGAAAGATGGCGTTGTAAATGAATTAAATATGGTAAAATTTTGAGAAAATGCAAAATTCGGTTAAGGGTTGATTTTTAGGGGTTGCGATTTGTGTCAAACGATAGGCGTCCGCCTTTTTAGGTCTAATTAGCTGTAAACAGCTTCAAAATCGCACCTATGACAAAGAAGTTATCGATGGTTAGGTTAGGTTAGGTTAGGTTAGGTTAGGTTAGGTTAGGTTAGGTTAGGTTAGGTTAGGTTAGGTTAGGTTAGGTTAGGTTAGGTTAGGTTAGGTTAGGTTAGGTTAGGTTAGGTTAGGTTAGGTTAGGTTAGGTTAGGTTAGGTTAGGTTAGGTTAGGTTAGGTTAGGTTAGGTTAGGTTAGGTTAGGTTAGGTTAGGTTAGGTTAGGTTAGGTTAGGTTAGGTTAGGTTAGGTTAGGTTAGGTTAGGTTAGGTTAGGTTAGGTTAGGTTAGGTTAGGTTAGGTTAGGTTAGGTTAGGTTAGGTTAGGTTAGGTTAGGTTAGGTTAGGTTAGGTTAGGTTAGGTTAGGTTAGGTTAGGTTAGGTTAGGTTAGGTTAGGTTAGGTTAGGTTAGGTTAGGTTAGGTTAGGTTAGGTTAGGTTAGGTTAGGTTAGGTTAGGTTAGGTTAGGTTAGGTTAGGTTAGGTTAGGTTAGGTTAGGTTAGGTTAGGTTAGGTTAGGTTAGGTTAGGTTAGGTTAGGTTAGGTTAGGTTAGGTTAGGTTAGGTTAGGTTAGGTTAGGTTAGGTTAGGTTAGGTTAGGTTAGGTTAGGTTAGGTTAGGTTAGGTTAGGTTAGGTTAGGTTAGGTTAGGTTAGGTTAGGTTAGGTTAGGTTAGGTTAGGTTAGGTTAGGTTAGGTTAGGTTAGGTTAGGTTAGGTTAGGTTAGGTTAGGTTAGGTTAGGTTAGGTTAGGTTAGGTTAGGTTAGGTTAGGTTAGGTTAGGTTAGGTTAGGTTAGGTTAGGTTAGGTTAGGTTAGGTTAGGTTAGGTTAGGTTAGGTTAGGTTAGGTTAGGTTAGGTTAGGTTAGGTTAGGTTAGGTTAGGTTAGGTTAGGTTAGGTTAGGTTAGGTTAGGTTAGGTTAGGTTAGGTTAGGTTAGGTTAGGTTAGGTTAGGTTAGGTTAGGTTAGGTTAGGTTAGGTTAGGTTAGGTTAGGTTAGGTTAGGTTAGGTTAGGTTAGGTTAGGTTAGGTTAGGTTAGGTTAGGTTAGGTTAGGTTAGGTTAGGTTAGGTTAGGTTAGGTTAGGTTAGGTTAGGTTAGGTTAGGTTAGGTTAGGTTAGGTTAGGTTAGGTTAGGTTAGGTTAGGTTAGGTTAGGTTAGGTTAGGTTAGGTTAGGTTAGGTTAGGTTAGGTTAGGTTAGGTTAGGTTAGGTTAGGTTAGGTTAGGTTAGGTTAGGTTAGGTTAGGTTAGGTTAGGTTAGGTTAGGTTAGGTTAGGTTAGGTTAGGTTAGGTTAGGTTAGGTTAGGTTAGGTTAGGTTAGGTTAGGTTAGGTTAGGTTAGGTTAGGTTAGGTTAGGTTAGGTTAGGTTAGGTTAGGTTAGGTTAGGTTAGGTTAGGTTAGGTTAGGTTAGGTTAGGTTAGGTTAGGTTAGGTTAGGTTAGGTTAGGTTAGGTTAGGTTAGGTTAGGTTAGGTTAGGTTAGGTTAGGTTAGGTTAGGTTAGGTTAGGTTAGGTTAGGTTAGGTTAGGTTAGGTTAGGTTAGGTTAGGTTAGGTTAGGTTAGGTTAGGTTAGGTTAGGTTAGGTTAGGTTAGGTTAGGTTAGGTTAGGTTAGGTTAGGTTAGGTTAGGTTAGGTTAGGTTAGGTTAGGTTAGGTTAGGTTAGGTTAGGTTAGGTTAGGTTAGGTTAGGTTAGGTTAGGTTAGGTTAGGTTAGGTTAGGTTAGGTTAGGTTAGGTTAGGTTAGGTTAGGTTAGGTTAGGTTAGGTTAGGTTAGGTTAGGTTAGGTTAGGTTAGGTTAGGTTAGGTTAGGTTAGGTTAGGTTAGGTTAGGTTAGGTTAGGTTAGGTTAGGTTAGGTTAGGTTAGGTTAGGTTAGGTTAGGTTAGGTTAGGTTAGGTTAGGTTAGGTTAGGTTAGGTTAGGTTAGGTTAGGTTAGGTTAGGTTAGGTTAGGTTAGGTTAGGTTAGGTTAGGTTAGGTTAGGTTAGGTTAGGTTAGGTTAGGTTAGGTTAGGTTAGGTTAGGTTAGGTTAGGTTAGGTTAGGTTAGGTTAGGTTAGGTTAGGTTAGGTTAGGTTAGGTTAGGTTAGGTTAGGTTAGGTTAGGTTAGGTTAGGTTAGGTTAGGTTAGGTTAGGTTAGGTTAGGTTAGGTTAGGTTAGGTTAGGTTAGGTTAGGTTAGGTTAGGTTAGGTTAGGTTAGGTTAGGTTAGGTTAGGTTAGGTTAGGTTAGGTTAGGTTAGGTTAGGTTAGGTTAGGTTAGGTTAGGTTAGGTTAGGTTAGGTTAGGTTAGGTTAGGTTAGGTTAGGTTAGGTTAGGTTAGGTTAGGTTAGGTTAGGTTAGGTTAGGTTAGGTTAGGTTAGGTTAGGTTAGGTTAGGTTAGGTTAGGTTAGGTTAGGTTAGGTTAGGTTAGGTTAGGTTAGGTTAGGTTAGGTTAGGTTAGGTTAGGTTAGGTTAGGTTAGGTTAGGTTAGGTTAGGTTAGGTTAGGTTAGGTTAGGTTAGGTTAGGTTAGGTTAGGTTAGGTTAGGTTAGGTTAGGTTAGGTTAGGTTAGGTTAGGTTAGGTTAGGTTAGGTTAGGTTAGGTTAGGTTAGGTTAGGTTAGGTTAGGTTAGGTTAGGTTAGGTTAGGTTAGGTTAGGTTAGGTTAGGTTAGGTTAGGTTAGGTTAGGTTAGGTTAGGTTAGGTTAGGTTAGGTTAGGTTAGGTTAGGTTAGGTTAGGTTAGGTTAGGTTAGGTTAGGTTAGGTTAGGTTAGGTTAGGTTAGGTTAGGTTAGGTTAGGTTAGGTTAGGTTAGGTTAGGTTAGGTTAGGTTAGGTTAGGTTAGGTTAGGTTAGGTTAGGTTAGGTTAGGTTAGGTTAGGTTAGGTTAGGTTAGGTTAGGTTAGGTTAGGTTAGGTTAGGTTAGGTTAGGTTAGGTTAGGTTAGGTTAGGTTAGGTTAGGTTAGGTTAGGTTAGGTTAGGTTAGGTTAGGTTAGGTTAGGTTAGGTTAGGTTAGGTTAGGTTAGGTTAGGTTAGGTTAGGTTAGGTTAGGTTAGGTTAGGTTAGGTTAGGTTAGGTTAGGTTAGGTTAGGTTAGGTTAGGTTAGGTTAGGTTAGGTTAGGTTAGGTTAGGTTAGGTTAGGTTAGGTTAGGTTAGGTTAGGTTAGGTTAGGTTAGGTTAGGTTAGGTTAGGTTAGGTTAGGTTAGGTTAGGTTAGGTTAGGTTAGGTTAGGTTAGGTTAGGTTAGGTTAGGTTAGGTTAGGTTAGGTTAGGTTAGGTTAGGTTAGGTTAGGTTAGGTTAGGTTAGGTTAGGTTAGGTTAGGTTAGGTTAGGTTAGGTTAGGTTAGGTTAGGTTAGGTTAGGTTAGGTTAGGTTAGGTTAGGTTAGGTTAGGTTAGGTTAGGTTAGGTTAGGTTAGGTTAGGTTAGGTTAGGTTAGGTTAGGTTAGGTTAGGTTAGGTTAGGTTAGGTTAGGTTAGGTTAGGT
>OX465427.1:24289238-24314530 GCA_950005045.1 Agrotis exclamationis | reverse complement strand
ACCTAACCTAACCTAACCTAACCTAACCTAACCTAACCTAACCTAACCTAACCTAACCTAACCTAACCTAACCTAACCTAACCTAACCTAACCTAACCTAACCTAACCTAACCTAACCTAACCTAACCTAACCTAACCTAACCTAACCTAACCTAACCTAACCTAACCTAACCTAACCTAACCTAACCTAACCTAACCTAACCTAACCTAACCTAACCTAACCTAACCTAACCTAACCTAACCTAACCTAACCTAACCTAACCTAACCTAACCTAACCTAACCTAACCTAACCTAACCTAACCTAACCTAACCTAACCTAACCTAACCTAACCTAACCTAACCTAACCTAACCTAACCTAACCTAACCTAACCTAACCTAACCTAACCTAACCTAACCTAACCTAACCTAACCTAACCTAACCTAACCTAACCTAACCTAACCTAACCTAACCTAACCTAACCTAACCTAACCTAACCTAACCTAACCTAACCTAACCTAACCTAACCTAACCTAACCTAACCTAACCTAACCTAACCTAACCTAACCTAACCTAACCTAACCTAACCTAACCTAACCTAACCTAACCTAACCTAACCTAACCTAACCTAACCTAACCTAACCTAACCTAACCTAACCTAACCTAACCTAACCTAACCTAACCTAACCTAACCTAACCTAACCTAACCTAACCTAACCTAACCTAACCTAACCTAACCTAACCTAACCTAACCTAACCTAACCTAACCTAACCTAACCTAACCTAACCTAACCTAACCTAACCTAACCTAACCTAACCTAACCTAACCTAACCTAACCTAACCTAACCTAACCTAACCTAACCTAACCTAACCTAACCTAACCTAACCTAACCTAACCTAACCTAACCTAACCTAACCTAACCTAACCTAACCTAACCTAACCTAACCTAACCTAACCTAACCTAACCTAACCTAACCTAACCTAACCTAACCTAACCTAACCTAACCTAACCTAACCTAACCTAACCTAACCTAACCTAACCTAACCTAACCTAACCTAACCTAACCTAACCTAACCTAACCTAACCTAACCTAACCTAACCTAACCTAACCTAACCTAACCTAACCTAACCTAACCTAACCTAACCTAACCTAACCTAACCTAACCTAACCTAACCTAACCTAACCTAACCTAACCTAACCTAACCTAACCTAACCTAACCTAACCTAACCTAACCTAACCTAACCTAACCTAACCTAACCTAACCTAACCTAACCTAACCTAACCTAACCTAACCTAACCTAACCTAACCTAACCTAACCTAACCTAACCTAACCTAACCTAACCTAACCTAACCTAACCTAACCTAACCTAACCTAACCTAACCTAACCTAACCTAACCTAACCTAACCTAACCTAACCTAACCTAACCTAACCTAACCTAACCTAACCTAACCTAACCTAACCCATCGATAACTTCTTTGTCATAGGTGCGATTTTGAAGCTGTTTTCAGCTAATTAGACCTAAAAAGGCGGACGCCTATCGTTTGACACAAATCGCAACCCCTAAAAATCAACCCTTAACCGAATTTTGCATTTTCTCAAAATTTCAGCATATTTAATTCATTTACAACGCCATTTTTCGACCAATTTCAACCGTTTAAATTCTATATTAGTCTCAGTGACCGCCCTCAATTAATCCCGTGATCAGGTCCGCGATCCGTGGCCCGAGTTTCGGAGTGGGGGTGAAAAACACCAATTTTCACTTAAAAAACTGGTTTTTCGGCCTAAACTCAAAATTTTGTCTCTTGTCGTTTTCAATTTTATTACATATTCGGCTAGCCCGCGCGGAGCCCGATCCGACGATACCCCGCACGTGCGTCTAGCTCGCAAAAAGTTTCCCTTCATTTTTTCAAAATTTCGTCAAAGTCCAAAAATTGATATACCCCGGTAAGCCGTTGAAAAAAGTATCGATAACTTCTTTGTCATAGGTGCGATTTTGAAGCTGTTTTCAGCTAATTAGACCTAAAAAGGCGGACGCCTATCGTTTGACACAAATCGCAACCCCTAAAAATCAACCCTTAACCGAATTTTGCATTTTCTCAAAATTTCAGCATATTTAATTCATTTACAACGCCATTTTTCGACCAATTTCAACCGTTTAAATTCTATATTAGTCTCAGTGACCGCCCTCAATTAATCCCGTGATCAGGTCCGCGATCCGTGGCCCGAGTTTCGGAGTGGGGGGTGAAAAACACCAATTTTCACTTAAAAAACTGGTTTTTCGGCCTAAACTCAAAATTTTGTCTCTTGTCGTTTTCAATTTTATTACATATTCGGCTAGCCCGCGCGGAGCCCGATCCGACGATACCCCGCACGTGCGTCTAGCTCGCAAAAAGTTTCCCTTCATTTTTTCAAAATTTCGTCAAAGTCCAAAAATTGATATACCCCGGTAAGCCGTTGAAAAAAGTATCGATAACTTCTTTGTCATAGGTGCGATTTTGAAGCTGTTTTCAGCTAATTAGACCTAAAAAGGCGGACGCCTATCGTTTGACACAAATCGCAACCCCTAAAAATCAACCCTTAACCGAATTTTGCATTTTCTCAAAATTTCAGCATATTTAATTCATTTACAACGCCATTTTTCGACCAATTTCAACCGTTTAAATTCTATATTAGTCTCAGTGACCGCCCTCAATTAATCCCGTGATCAGGTCCGCGATCCGTGGCCCGAGTTTCGGAGTGGGGGTGAAAAACACCAATTTTCACTTAAAAAACTGGTTTTTCGGCCTAAACTCAAAATTTTGTCTCTTGTCGTTTTCAATTTTATTACATATTCGGCTAGCCCGCGCGGAGCCCGATCCGACGATACCCCGCACGTGCGTCTAGCTCGCAAAAAGTTTCCCTTCATTTTTTCAAAATTTCGTCAAAGTCCAAAAATTGATATACCCCGGTAAGCCGTTGAAAAAAGTATCGATAACTTCTTTGTCATAGGTGCGATTTTGAAGCTGTTTTCAGCTAATTAGACCTAAAAAGGCGGACGCCTATCGTTTGACACAAATCGCAACCCCTAAAAATCAACCCTTAACCGAATTTTGCATTTTCTCAAAATTTCAGCATATTTAATTCATTTACAACGCCATTTTTCGACCAATTTCAACCGTTTAAATTCTATATTAGTCTCAGTGACCGCCCTCAATTAATCCCGTGATCAGGTCCGCGATCCGTGGCCCGAGTTTCGGAGTGGGGGTGAAAAACACCAATTTTCACTTAAAAAACTGGTTTTTCGGCCTAAACTCAAAATTTTGTCTCTTGTCGTTTTCAATTTTATTACATATTCGGCTAGCCCGCGCGGAGCCCGATCCGACGATACCCCGCACGTGCGTCTAGCTCGCAAAAAGTTTCCCTTCATTTTTTCAAAATTTCGTCAAAGTCCAAAAATTGATATACCCCGGTAAGCCGTTGAAAAAAGTATCGATAACTTCTTTGTCATAGGTGCGATTTTGAAGCTGTTTTCAGCTAATTAGACCTAAAAAGGCGGACGCCTATCGTTTGACACAAATCGCAACCCCTAAAAATCAACCCTTAACCGAATTTTGCATTTTCTCAAAATTTCAGCATATTTAATTCATTTACAACGCCATTTTTCGACCAATTTCAACCGTTTAAATTCTATATTAGTCTCAGTGACCGCCCTCAATTAATCCCGTGATCAGGTCCGCGATCCGTGGCCCGAGTTTCGGAGTGGGGGTGAAAAACACCAATTTTCACTTAAAAAACTGGTTTTTCGGCCTAAACTCAAAATTTTGTCTCTTGTCGTTTTCAATTTTATTACATATTCGGCTAGCCCGCGCGGAGCCCGATCCGACGATACCCCGCACGTGCGTCTAGCTCGCAAAAAGTTTCCCTTCATTTTTTCAAAATTTCGTCAAAGTCCAAAAATTGATATACCCCGGTAAGCCGTTGAAAAAAGTATCGATAACTTCTTTGTCATAGGTGCGATTTTGAAGCTGTTTTCAGCTAATTAGACCTAAAAAGGCGGACGCCTATCGTTTGACACAAATCGCAACCCCTAAAAATCAACCCTTAACCGAATTTTGCATTTTCTCAAAATTTCAGCATATTTAATTCATTTACAACGCCATTTTTCGACCAATTTCAACCGTTTAAATTCTATATTAGTCTCAGTGACCGCCCTCAATTAATCCCGTGATCAGGTCCGCGATCCGTGGCCCGAGTTTCGGAGTGGGGGTGAAAAACACCAATTTTCACTTAAAAAACTGGTTTTTCGGCCTAAACTCAAAATTTTGTCTCTTGTCGTTTTCAATTTTATTACATATTCGGCTAGCCCGCGCGGAGCCCGATCCGACGATACCCCGCACGTGCGTCTAGCTCGCAAAAAATTTCCCCACCCACCCGCCCTGTGGCCTATAGCTAGGAGGGTAACTAGATTTTGTCCAAAAAATTTTCTGTCGTGTTTAATTTTCTTCGTCCATTTAGAAGGCTGACTGTTGCTGTGAGCGCGGACAGGGTCCGATTCTTTAGAACCTACATTAGTTTGAGTATTTTTTAATTTTTATCCGACATTTTGACATAAATAGTGTCCCCCCTTTTACAGGGACACATTTTAACTCATAAGTGACCTATTTTAAAATTTTTAATTATAAGCTATACTTTACTTACTTTCTGTCTGGATCCCCCCTTTACAGGGATTCAGCACTATTGATTTTTAACTTTCCCCCTATACAGGAATACAAAAGTTTCCAGTGTCCCTTCCTCCTCTAAGCGGATAAATAAACGTCTATCTGACCCCCCTCTTTACAGGGTCGTCATACAACACCTGCTCCACAACGCCAAACAATGTACCGCACCCCAGTCGTTCTCACGAAGACCCAGAGCTCCGGGGGCTCGCCGCGATCGATGGAGAGGGCGGGGCCGCCCCCCACGGAGGCCAGGAGGAGAATCTCGTTTGGAGAAGACAGTCCTCCTGCGTCTCAGGTCGGCCCCGTAGTTCCGACGACGCGGCGAGTCGCTGTAGAAGCCGCCAAAACACCCAGGGAGTCTGTGGCCGGGCACCGCAGTCGTGTTGCGGAGGCGAGAGCTTGCCTAAATAAGGCAAAGGTCAATTTGGGCAACTCTCGCAACCTTAAAACTGATATTAAGGCTGCGGTGCTCGAGGCCATAAACAGGCTCTTTGAGTTAGTCAAGGAGGCGGAGCACGACAGGGCCCCCATCGCAACCATGGCTGCACCAGAACCGGCTTCCACCGCGTCCACCGCTGTCCATGTCCCCCTATCCATTCCCGGCGAGATTCTTGCTGGTCAGGCTGAGCTCCTTAACACCCTCAAGGAGCACATCTCGGAGTTGAAAGACCACTCCGAGAAGATGGATAAACTCCGAGACAGTCTGGCCAGCAGGGAAAACGTGGGGTTGACAACCTACGCGAGTGTGGCGTCAGCGACACGCCGCCATACCGGGATTCAAGCCCTGGAGCGAACGACGCTGCACTCCGTGGTTGTCTCCTCTACGGACGAGATGGATACGGGGGACCAGGTCCTTGAAAAGGTCAGGAAGGCGGTGGATGCGAAGGAGGGCTGGGTGCGGGTTGAACGCGTAAGGAAGGCCAAGGATAAAAAGATAATTGTGGGGTGCGCGACGGAGAGTGAGAGGCGCAAGGTGAGGGAGCGTTTGCAGGCGGTCGGAGGGAACCTCGTCGTCGAGGAAATGAAAAACCGGGACCCGCTTCTGGTTCTTAAGGACGTACTCTCGGTCCATAGCGACGAAGAAGTGCTTAAAGCCCTTAGGAACCAGAACCGGGAAGTCTTTCACGGCCTCGGGGACGAAGACCAGAGAATGTGTGTCCGATATCGGAAGAAAAGTAGAAACCCCCATGTAAACAGCATTGTGTTGAGTGTGTCCCCCGCGATCTGGGGGCGAACACTCGAAGAAGGCAAGCTTCGGATTGACCTCCAGAGGGTGCGCGTCGAAGACCAGACGCCTCTGGTGCAGTGCACCCGCTGCCTGGCATTCGGGCACGGAAAACGCCTATGCACGGAGCCTGCCGATCTGTGCAGTCACTGTGGCGGCCCGCACCTTGTAGTGGACTGCCCGGAGAAGCAGGTCGGCACAGCAGCGGTGTGTGTGAACTGCACCAGGGCCAAGCGGGGGGAACACTCACACAATGCTTTCAGCAGCGAGTGCCCAGTACGTCGGAAGTGGGACGCGTTCGCGAGAGCCGCAATATCTTATTGCTAAAGGCGTCAATGCGCCCACTTCCACGTACAGAGAATGGACCAACTCGGCACAACCGAAAAGCAGACGCACAGAGCGAACCATCAGGATTGGCTCTGAAATAGCCATGAATTGTGGTCACTTTCGTGGGAAAGTGGCGAGAATTATGTCGTGGAAGGGGTCAATTCTGATGGAATCGCCGAGCTGTGTCGAGTTGGTAAAACTTCTGTTTGACTGGCGGCTGCTTTGTGCCTGTCCCAAAAGTCGTGCAAATCTGACACATATAATAAAGTATATACTGCAGATCTTGACAGCTAGAAGGACGACACAAAATAAAATTAGCAGCGGGCAGTCAAATACAAGCTGGAAAGGAAAGGGAATAACAAAAAGCGTAAAATCAGCTAAATGTAAATAGGGTAAAGAAATTATAGTACGGAAAAAAATAATTATACTTTTAGGAAAACATTTATAAAAACCGAAACAAGAAAGAACAATAAATAAAGCAACAAAAATTTAATCAAACATTAAAATAAAAGAAGAAATAGACGAACAGTAATAATGCAATAAGATCGGAAACAACATAGAATGGTCTCTTCGGCCGCCAACAACCAAAACAAAATACGCAAACAAGCCGCAGATCCCAGAAACCTAAGGTCTCTGCAAAATTTCAGCAGAGGGACACTGGCAGGGCAGGAGTGGGTTTTAGCGGGTTCGAGTCCCGCACTACCTCGACTGTCTCATGGTCTCTATGAGACGGTGAGACAGCCGAGGTGTCCGTGGGGATTTCCCACTCCTGCCTCAACAAAAAAAAAAAAAAAAAAAAAAAAAACCTAACCTAACCTAACCTAACCTAACCTAACCTAACCTAACCTAACCTAACCTAACCTAACCTAACCTAACCTAACCTAACCTAACCTAACCTAACCTAACCTAACCTAACCTAACCTAACCTAACCTAACCTAACCTAACCTAACCTAACCTAACCTAACCTAACCTAACCTAACCTAACCTAACCTAACCTAACCTAACCTAACCTAACCTAACCTAACCTAACCTAACCTAACCTAACCTAACCTAACCTAACCTAACCTAACCTAACCTAACCTAACCTAACCTAACCTAACCTAACCTAACCTAACCTAACCTAACCTAACCTAACCTAACCTAACCTAACCTAACCTAACCTAACCTAACCTAACCTAACCTAACCTAACCTAACCTAACCTAACCTAACCTAACCTAACCTAACCTAACCTAACCTAACCTAACCTAACCTAACCTAACCTAACCTAACCTAACCTAACCTAACCTAACCTAACCTAACCTAACCTAACCTAACCTAACCTAACCTAACCTAACCTAACCTAACCTAACCTAACCTAACCTAACCTAACCTAACCTAACCTAACCTAACCTAACCTAACCTAACCTAACCTAACCTAACCTAACCTAACCTAACCTAACCTAACCTAACCTAACCTAACCTAACCTAACCTAACCTAACCTAACCTAACCTAACCTAACCTAACCTAACCTAACCTAACCTAACCTAACCTAACCTAACCTAACCTAACCTAACCTAACCTAACCTAACCTAACCTAACCTAACCTAACCTAACCTAACCTAACCTAACCTAACCTAACCTAACCTAACCTAACCTAACCTAACCTAACCTAACCTAACCTAACCTAACCTAACCTAACCTAACCTAACCTAACCTAACCTAACCTAACCTAACCTAACCTAACCTAACCTAACCTAACCTAACCTAACCTAACCTAACCTAACCTAACCTAACCTAACCTAACCTAACCTAACCTAACCTAACCTAACCTAACCTAACCTAACCTAACCTAACCTAACCTAACCTAACCTAACCTAACCTAACCTAACCTAACCTAACCTAACCTAACCTAACCTAACCTAACCTAACCTAACCTAACCTAACCTAACCTAACCTAACCTAACCTAACCTAACCTAACCTAACCTAACCTAACCTAACCTAACCTAACCTAACCTAACCTAACCTAACCTAACCTAACCTAACCTAACCTAACCTAACCTAACCTAACCTAACCTAACCTAACCTAACCTAACCTAACCTAACCTAACCTAACCTAACCTAACCTAACCTAACCTAACCTAACCTAACCTAACCTAACCTAACCTAACCTAACCTAACCTAACCTAACCTAACCTAACCTAACCTAACCTAACCTAACCTAACCTAACCTAACCTAACCTAACCTAACCTAACCTAACCTAACCTAACCTAACCTAACCTAACCTAACCTAACCTAACCTAACCTAACCTAACCTAACCTAACCTAACCTAACCTAACCTAACCTAACCTAACCTAACCTAACCTAACCTAACCTAACCTAACCAGCTGCCGAGATCTACAAGCAGTTATCCAGGGCGGCCAAAGTAAGTTGGGGTTTGAGTAGAGAGGTGATCCTAACCATCTACACCGCTGTTATAGAACCTATCATCACCTATGCGGCTGCTGCCTGGGCTCCCGCTACGAAAAAGCTGGGAATACGGAAGAAGCTTAGCTCAGTCCAAAGAGGCCTCGTCCAGAAGCTCTGCAAGTCTTACCGTACTGTCTCTCTTAACTCTGCACTGGTACTGTCTGGGATACTACCTCTAGACCTGCGCATACAAGAGGCAGCCGCCCTGTATGAAGCAAGGAGAGGGTCGTCCCAGTTTGTGCCAGGAGACCGGGAGATTGAGAGTATGGTGAGATTTGCAGAAGCCCCTCATCCAGCAATGCAAATGCCCCTGGAGTTCGTGTGCCTAGCTGATCAACAGCAGGTCGACGAAAACAATGTGCAGGCAGTGCGAATCTTCACTGACGGCAGCAAGATTGAGGGGAAGGTTGGAGCCGCATTATCCTTGTGGGATAATGAAGGCGAAATCCAGAACCTCAAACTTAGCC
This sequence comes from Agrotis exclamationis, assembly GCA_950005045.1. Taxonomy (NCBI): domain Eukaryota; kingdom Metazoa; phylum Arthropoda; class Insecta; order Lepidoptera; family Noctuidae; genus Agrotis; species Agrotis exclamationis. The sequence continues at coordinate 24,305,376 of OX465427.1, read as the reverse complement.
TCGCCGCGTACTGCACAGTCTACCAGGCGGAACTCTTGGCCATTTGTAGAGCGACGGACGTGGTCCTCAAGCGCAAAGAGACGAGCTATGGTTTGTACAGTGACTCAATGTCAGCATTGCAGACGCTTGCAAGCCATGGCTCCCTCCATCCCCTGGCAGTCCGCGCACGAGCCAATTTGACTCAGGCCTTGGACCAAAAGAAAGATGTATCCTTGTTTTGGATCAAGGCACACGCGGAACTGCCGGGGAATGAGCGTGCGGACGAGCTGGCGAAGGAAGCAGCATTGTCGTCACGGAGGAAGCCGGACTATGACCTGTGTCCGATTTCATTCATACGAAGCCAGATCCGCATGGGATCACTCGATGAATGGAATCGGAGATACGTGTTAGGCGAGACGGCCTCAGTGACGAAAATGTTTCTTCCGGATGCCAAAGCAGCCTTCCGTATTGTGAAACAGGTGCAGCCGACAGGTTTACTCACGCAGGTCTTGACGGGGCACGGTGGGTTCTCAGAATACCTACACCGCTTCAGGTGTAAAGAGAACCCATCGTGCATTTGCGACCCAGGAGTCAGTGAGACCATCCCGCACTTACTCCTGGATTGCCCCGTACACGCTAAAGAGAGATTTGAATTGGAACAAAAACTGCAAATACAGTTAAATAGGGAAACAATAGGAGAAGTATTTAAAGGAAACAAAAGAGAACATCTAATAAATTACTGCTTAGAAATAGCACAAACGGTCACAAAGAGAAACAAGACAGATTAAGCAAAAAGCTATGTTCCATAAAATATTTGAAAATATTTGTATGTCAACATAGGATAAGTAATGTTGTTAAAATAGCAGTAAAATAGAGTTAAGTAAGTAGTAATAAGAAACTGTATTAGCATAGTCTTGGCACTAAATAGTTGTTGTAATAGCGTAATAGAAATAAGATAGAATAAGAAGAGTCAAAATTGTAAGATAAAATCAAAGAAAAAGTAAATATTGTAAGAGTAGAGGATAAGGATTTTATGTAAAAATAAAAACTTTTTGAACAGTCATTTCCCTAACATGAATTAAAAATAAAGAATATTTTAATTTAGATAGAATATATGGGCATCCCACCCATAGGACTGAAAGAGGAAGAATGCAAGAAAGACACAGTATGAAGCATGAAAGTACGAGAGGCATATAAGCGAGAACTGGTATGAATGTGGTTGTAGAACATAGGCGCCAGCTTTGTTGGTGGAGAAAGTATAAAAAAAAAAAAAAAAAAAAAAAAAAAAAAAAAAAAAACCTAACCTAACCTAACCTAACCTAACCTAACCTAACCTAACCTAACCTAACCTAACCTAACCTAACCTAACCTAACCTAACCTAACCTAACCTAACCTAACCTAACCTAACCTAACCTAACCTAACCTAACCTAACCTAACCTAACCTAACCTAACCTAACCTAACCTAACCTAACCTAACCTAACCTAACCTAACCTAACCTAACCTAACCTAACCTAACCTAACCTAACCTAACCTAACCTAACCTAACCTAACCTAACCTAACCTAACCTAACCTAACCTAACCTAACCTAACCTAACCTAACCTAACCTAACCTAACCTAACCTAACCTAACCTAACCTAACCTAACCTAACCTAACCTAACCTAACCTAACCTAACCTAACCTAACCTAACCTAACCTAACCTAACCTAACCTAACCTAACCTAACCTAACCTAACCTAACCTAACCATCGATAACTTCTTTGTCATAGGTGCGATTTTGAAGCTGTTTTCAGCTAATTAGACCTAAAAAGGCGGACGCCTATCGTTTGACACAAATCGCAACCCCTAAAAATCAACCCTTAACCGAATTTTGCATTTTTTCAAAATTTCACCATATTAAATTCATTTACAACGCCATTTTTCGACCAATTAGAACCGTTTAAATTTTATATTAGTCTCAGCGACCGCCCTCAATTAATCCCGTGACCAGGTCCGCGATCCGTGGCCCGAGTTCCGGAGTGGGGGTGAAAAACACCAATTTTCGCTTAAAAAACTGGTTTTTCGGCCTAAACTCAAAATTTTGTCTCTTGTCGCTTTCATTTTTATTACATATTCGGCTAGCCCGCGCGGAGCCCGATCCGACGATACCCCGCACGTGCGTCTAGATCGCAAAAAATTTCCCTTCATTTTTTCAAAATTTCGTCAAAGTCCAAAAATTGATATACCCCGGTAAGCCGTTGAAAAAAGTATCGATAACTTCTTTGTCATAGGTGCGATTTTGAAGCTGTTTTCAGCTAATTAGACCTAAAAAGGCGGACGCCTATCGTTTGACACAAATCGCAACCCCTAAAAATCAACCCTTAACCGAATTTTGCATTTTTTCAAAATTTCACCATATTAAATTCATTTACAACGCCATTTTTCGACCAATTAGAACCGTTTAAATTTTATATTAGTCTCAGCGACCGCCCTCAATTAATCCCGTGACCAGGTCCGCGATCCGTGGCCCGAGTTCCGGAGTGGGGGTGAAAAACACCAATTTTCGCTTAAAAAACTGGTTTTTCGGCCTAAACTCAAAATTTTGTCTCTTGTCGCTTTCATTTTTATTACATATTCGGCTAGCCCGCGCGGAGCCCGATCCGACGATACCCCGCACGTGCGTCTAGATCGCAAAAAATTTCCTTTCATTTTTTCAAAATTTCGTCAAAGTCCAAAAATTGATATACCCCGGTAAGCCGTTGAAAAAAGTATCGATAACTTCTTTGTCATAGGTGCGATTTTGAAGCTGTTTTCAGCTAATTAGACCTAAAAAGGCGGACGCCTATCGTTTGACACAAATCGCAACCCCTAAAAATCAACCCTTAACCGAATTTTGCATTTTTTCAAAATTTCACCATATTAAATTCATTTACAACGCCATTTTTCGACCAATTAGAACCGTTTAAATTTTATATTAGTCTCAGCGACCGCCCTCAATTAATCCCGTGACCAGGTCCGCGATCCGTGGCCCGAGTTCCGGAGTGGGGGTGAAAAACACCAATTTTCGCTTAAAAAACTGGTTTTTCGGCCTAAACTCAAAATTTTGTCTCTTGTCGCTTTCATTTTTATTACATATTCGGCTAGCCCGCGCGGAGCCCGATCCGACGATACCCCGCACGTGCGTCTAGATCGCAAAAAATTTCCCCACCCACCCGCCCTGTGGCCTATAGCTAGGAGGGTAAACTAGATTTTGTCCAAAATTTTTTCTTTCGTGTTTTATTTTCTTCATCTTTTTTGAAGGCTGACTGTTGCTGTGAGCGCGGACAGGGTCTGATTTTGTAGAACCTACATTAGTTTATAGTATTTTTAATTTTTATCCGACATTTAGACATAATCGTGTTCCCCCCTTTACAGGGACACATAATTGATGTTTTTAAAATACTGACTATTTATAATTCCGACTTGTATAATTAATTTATTCGTATTTATGTTTTAATCTGATTGGATTTTGTGTTATTACTGTGTCCCCCCTTTACAGGGACTCAGAAACTGGTGTCCATGATACTCTCCTTCTCATCAGCGAAGAGACAGACGCGACCCTCCTTTTACAAGGATCCGTTTGTTTCCGCTATGATGGACACCCCCGACCAGCATGAGAGGCCTTACGAGCATCGGTCGACGGGAGAGTCCATGGGGGAGAAGTTGCTGTCCCCGAAGGAACGCGATGAGGTGAAGAGGAGGTTATCCTTCGGGGACGCCACCCCTCGTGAATGCATCAAGGTATTCACCACGCCAAAGGGGCGCCCGCCTCCCGTTGTCGCCACTGGATTGCTCGAGGGGACTGGGGCCCAAAGTTGCAGTCGTCTTGAGGAGGCGAGAGCTTGCCTACAGAAGGCGAAGCAGAACTTGGGTAACTCTCGCAACCTCAAGACGAATATCAAAAATGCGGTGTTAGAGGCCCTAGAACGTCTCTTCGAGCTGGTCGAGGACGCGGAGCTTGAGCGTGCCGCTGATGCGCCCGTGACCGTGCCAGAGCCGGCGACCGCCGCGCCCACCGCTGTCCATAGCTCCTCACCCGTCACCGACGAGATCCTTGCTGGCCAGACTGAGCTCCTCAACACCCTAAAGGAGCATATCTCGGAGTTGAAAGACCACTCCGAGAGGATGGATAGACTCCGAGACAGCCTGGCCAGCAGGGAAAGCGTGGAAGGGGGCACCTACGCGGGTGTAGTAGCTGCGAATAAAAGCCATACCGGAGCAAAAGCCCCGGAGCTAACGACACTGCACTCGGTGGTTGTCTCCTCCACGCAGGAAATGGATACGGGTGACGAGATCCTGGAAAGGGTCAGGAGAGCGGTGAATGCGAAGGACGGCTGGGTTCGGGTGGAACGCGTCAGAAAGGCCAAGGACCGGAGGGTCATTATGGGGTGCGCGACAGAGGAGGAGAGGAGAAAAATCAGGGAGAGACTGCGGTCGGCCGGAGAGAACCTCGTCGTCGAGGACGTGAAGAATAGGGACCCGCTTCTGATTCTGAGGGATGTGCTGGTAGTACACTCCGACGAGGAACTGTTAAGAGCCCTCAAGAATCAGAACCGGGAGATATTTTGCGGCCCCGACGACGGGAATCATAGGATTGCGGTTAAATACAGGCGAAAGAGCAGGAACCCGCATGTTAATAGCGTTGTGCTCAGTGTGTCCCCTGCGATCTGGAGACGCGCACTCGAGGTAGGAAAGATCCGAATCGACCTTCAGAGGGTGCGCGTCGAAGATCAGTCGCCTCTGGTGCAGTGCACCCGTTGCTTGGCTTTCGGGCACGGAAAACGCCTGTGCTCGGAGCCAGCCGATCTGTGCAGCCACTGTGGCGGTCTGCACCTCAGTGCGGACTGCTCGGAGAAACAGAACGGCACGGCGCCGGCATGCGTGAACTGCACCAGAGCCAAACTGGGGGCAACTGGGCACAGCGCTTTTAGTAGCGAGTGCCCGATACGCGGGAAGTGGGACGCATTCGCTAGAGCAGCAATCGCCTACTGCTAAAGTTGTCGCTGCGCCCACTTCCTGCGCCTCGGCAGAAGCAAGCTCGACGCAACCAAATAGCAGCCGCATTGAGCGAACCACTGGGGTTGGCTCAATGAGTGATGATAACTGGAGCCACTTTCATGAGAAAGTGGCCACAATTAAGCTAATTCGTGAGTCAGCTTCAGTGGAATCGCCAAGTTGCGTCGGGCTTGGAAGTAATTCCCAGTCTGGGGACCATGGAGCGTCAGTGTCGCTTCAAGTAAATAATATTACGGTATATGATAAGCATATAGTCAGTGAATATCATTGAAAAGAAAGCGAGGCGACGTATTGGTGGAAACCAAGCTGGGCGAGCAAATGTCACGCGGGAAATTAAAAAGAAAACAAAAAAAAAAAAAAAAATTTGGCTCAATCGAAAAAATTTAAATAATTCTGTTAAAAATTGCAGTTAGCAAACAATAAATTATCACCTACATTAAAAATTATAATCTTGTACAAAACACAGTAAACGGAACTTTCGGAAAATAATAGTAAAAAAAAATAAGACTATAAAATAAATAGCTACACAGGAAGTAAAAGATATAACGAAATAAAATTAAAGTAAACTAACAACCGCACGAAACGTGGTCCCTCCGACCGCCTTCATGAAATAAGACTAAAACGCAGTTATAAGGTCTCTGCAAGCTTATAGCAGAGGGACACTGGCTGGGCAGGAGTGGGTTTTAGCGGGTTCGAGTCCCGCACTACCTCGACTGTCTCATGGTCTCAGTGAGACGGTGAGACAGCCGAGGTGTCCGTGGGGATTTCCCACTCCTGCCTCAACAAAAAAAAAAAAAAAAAAAAAAAAAAAAACCTAACCTAACCTAACCTAACCTAACCTAACCTAACCTAACCTAACCTAACCTAACCTAACCTAACCTAACCTAACCTAACCTAACCTAACCTAACCTAACCTAACCTAACCTAACCTAACCTAACCTAACCTAACCTAACCTAACCTAACCTAACCTAACCTAACCTAACCTAACCTAACCTAACCTAACCTAACCTAACCTAACCTAACCTAACCTAACCTAACCTAACCTAACCTAACCTAACCTAACCTAACCTAACCTAACCTAACCTAACCTAACCTAACCTAACCTAACCTAACCTAACCTAACCTAACCTAACCTAACCTAACCTAACCTAACCTAACCTAACCTAACCTAACCTAACCTAACCTAACCTAACCTAACCTAACCTAACCTAACCTAACCTAACCTAACCTAACCTAACCTAACCTAACCTAACCTAACCTAACCTAACCTAACCTAACCTAACCTAACCTAACCTAACCTAACCTAACCTAACCTAACCTAACCTAACCTAACCTAACCTAACCTAACCTAACCTAACCTAACCTAACCTAACCTAACCTAACCTAACCTAACCTAACCTAACCTAACCTAACCTAACCTAACCTAACCTAACCTAACCTAACCTAACCTAACCTAACCTAACCTAACCTAACCTAACCTAACCTAACCTAACCTAACCTAACCTAACCTAACCTAACCTAACCTAACCTAACCTAACCTAACCTAACCTAACCTAACCTAACCTAACCTAACCTAACCTAACCTAACCTAACCTAACCTAACCTAACCTAACCTAACCTAACCTAACCTAACCTAACCTAACCTAACCTAACCTAACCTAACCTAACCTAACCTAACCTAACCTAACCTAACCTAACCTAACCTAACCTAACCTAACCTAACCTAACCTAACCTAACCTAACCTAACCTAACCTAACCTAACCTAACCTAACCTAACCTAACCTAACCTAACCTAACCTAACCTAACCTAACCTAACCTAACCTAACCGAAGAGCGCTGAAGAGCCATGTAGACGTCACGGCATGTTCGCTCGACCTTTTTGACCTGGTGGATGGCTGGCGGGTTGACACCGGCGCAACGAGCTCCGACCACAACACTATATTCTTTAAAATAAATATACAGAGAGAAAAAGGGATTAGTATAACTAGGACAACCAGAATCTTCAATACGAAAAAGGCAGACTGGGAAAAATTTAGCCAATCAATAATAAATTTCAAATTAGAAAACAACGTAAATTCAGAAAATATAAATAACATAGTAAGTAAGCAAGAGTTAGAAAAACTAGTTGTTAAATATCAAAGTGGAATCGAAAAAGCTTGCGAAAGCGCAATTCCAAAAATTAAAAATAAAGTAAAACTTACTGTCCCGTGGTGGTCCGAAGAGCTCGCTGCGTTGAAAAAGGAGTTCACCAGGCGGAAAAACCGCATCCGCAACGCCGCACCGGTCCGGAGAGCGAAGGTCGTCGACGAGTACCTGAAAGCTAAAGAAGAATACGAGTGCAAAGCCAAACAGGCCCAAACCGCCAGCTGGAAGGAGTTCTGTAGAAAACAGGACCGCGAAGGAGTATGGGAAGGTATTTATAGAGTGATCGGGAGGACCGCCAGGAGGAAAGAAGACTTGACCCTACGTAACGATGGTGCATTCTTAAACCCACAGGAGTCGGCAACCCTACTCGCCGATACGTTCTATCCAAAGGACACAGCAGAGGACGATAACGATGACCACAGGCTCACCAGAGAAGCAGCCCGCCGGGTAAACGAGTGGAAGCATGGTGAATACCATGACCCACCGTTTACACCGCTAGAGCTGAAGACAGCCGTGGGAGGTTTTAACCCGAAAAAGGCCCCCGGAATGGATGGACTCACATCGGATATCTGCTGCCGAGCGATCAACCAGGACCCGGACGCATTCCTTGCCCTGTTCAACAAATGCCTAGAACTGGCACACTTCCCGAACATCTGGAAGGAGGCTACGGTGGTTGTCCTCAGGAAACCGGGCAAGGATGACTACCTGAACCCCAAGTCCTATAGACCGATAGGTCTACTGCCGGTCTTGGGGAAGGTCCTGGAGAAGATGGTAGTGGCACGAGTCAAGTGGCATCTGGTACCGCGGATTAGTACTCGCCAGTTTGGCTTTATGCCCCAGAGGAGCACCGAGGACGCCCTCTATACACTAATAAATCACGTGAAGGACAAGTTGAGGCTGAAGAAGCTAATTGTCCTGGTGTCATTGGATATAGAGGGCGCCTTCGACAGCGCATGGTGGCCAGCTATCAAAGCCAGGCTGGCTGAGGAAAAGTGCCCGGTAAACATCAGGAGGCTAATTGACAGCTACCTCGACAGCAGAAAAGTTAGGGTGAGATATGCCGGGGAAGAATGCACACGAGAGACGAATAAAGGCTGTGTTCAAGGGTCAATTGGCGGTCCTATATTATGGAACGTGCTGCTGGATCCATTGCTACAGAAATTAGAAAAAGAGGGACTGTACGTGCAGGCTTTTGCTGATGATATTGTTCTGGTGGTGGATGGGGATACAGCCAGCGAAGTAGCTAGGATAACCAATGCAGCCCTCGCCCATGTTCAGAGCTGGGGTGTCCGAAACAAGCTGAGGTTTGCACCGCACAAAACTTGTGCGATGCTTATAACCAATAAGCTTAAGTACGACACACCAGCCCTGAGCATGGCCGGGGTCGACATTGGTTTCGTCAAAAGTATTAAGTTGCTAGGGCTAGTAATCGACGAAAAGCTCACCTTTAATGAGCACGCGGCGAGCGTCTGTAAGAAAGCTGCCGAGCTCTACAAGCAGCTGTCTAGGGCGGCCAAAGTGAATTGGGGTTTGAGTAGAGACGTCATCCGAACCATCTACACCGCCGTGATAGAGCCCATCGTCACCTACGCGGCTGCAGCCTGGGCTCCCGCTACGAAAAAGCTGGGAATACGGAAGAAGCTTAGCTCTGTCCAAAGAGGCCTCGTCCAGAAGCTCTGCAAGTCTTACCGTACCGTCTCTCTAAACTCGGCACTGGTACTGGCTGGGATACTACCTCTAGACCTGCGCATACAAGAGGCAGCCGCCCTGTATGAAGCAAGGAGAGGGTCGTCCCAGTTTGTGCCAGGAGACCGGGAGATTGAGGGTATGGTAAGATTTGCAGAAGCTCCTCATCCAGCAATGCAAATGCCCCTGGAATTCGTGTGCCTAGCTGATCAACAGCAGGTAGACGAAAACAATGTGCAGACAGTGCGAATATTCACTGACGGCAGCAAGATTGAGGGGAAGGTTGGAGCCGCATTATCCTTGTGGAATAATGAAGGCGAAATCCAGAACCTCAAACTTAGCCTCGCCGCGTACTGCACAGTCTACCAGGCGGAACTCCTGGCCATTTGCAGAGCGACGGACGTGGTCCTCAAGCGCAGAGAGACGAGCTATGGTTTGTACAGCGACTCAATGTCAGCATTGCAGACGCTTGCAAACCATGGCTCTCTCCATCCCCTGGCAGTCCGCGCACGAGCCAATCTGGCTCAGGCTTTGGACCAAAAGAAAGTTGTTTCCTTGTTTTGGATCAAGGCACACGCGGAACTGCCGGGGAATGAGCGCGCGGACGGGCTGGCGAAGGAAGCAGCATTGTCGTCACGGAGGAAGCCGGACTATGACCAGTGTCCGATTTCATTCATACGAAGTCAGATCCGCATGGGATCACTCGATGAATGGAATCGGAGATATGTGTCAGGCGAGACGGCCTCAGTGACGAAAATGTTTCTTCCGGATGCCAAAGCAGCTTTCCGTATTGTGAAACAGGTGCAGCCAACAGGTGTACTTACGCAGGTCCTGACGGGGCACGGTGGGTTCTCCGAATACCTACACCGTTTTAGGTGTAAGGCGAGCCCATCGTGCATCTGCGACCCAGGTGTGAGTGAAACCATCCCACACTTACTCCTGGATTGCCCCGTATACGCTAGAGAAAGATACAATTTAGAGCAAGAACTGCAAATTCAGCTGAATAGGGAAAACATAGGGGAAGTTTTCAAGGGAAAGAAAAGAGAAAATCTAATTTGCTACTGTCTAGAAATTGCATTAAAGGTCATAGAGAGAAACAAAACTGTATCATAAGCAAAAAGCTATGTTTCATAAAATATTTGCAAATATTTGTATGTTAACATAGAATAAGTTGTGTATTTAGATTAGCAGTAAAGTAATTAGATTTAAGAAAATAGTGATAAGACATAGTGATAAGAAAATGTTATACTAAGTAAATATAATATAAGATAATCCTGGGAAAATGTAAGAATATAAATAAGAATACTGTAAGAATACTGATAAGGAAAATGTAAAATTGTAGTTGGAAGTAGTGTGTAGAATTAGTAAAAATGTAAAGGAAATATGAAAATAAAAACCTGTCAAATTTTATTTCCCCTAATCAAGAAATAAGGAAAGAAATAGAAAGTAGAAGTATAGTTAGCATAAATGGGCATCCCACCCATAAGCATAACAGCGGAAGATTGATAGAAAGAACTAGTATGAAGAATGAAAGTACGAGAGGCATAAAAGCGAGAACTAGTATGAATGTGGTTGTTGTACATAGGCGCCAGCTTTGTTGGTGGAGTAAGATTAAAAAAAAAAAAAAAAAAAAAAAAAAAAAAAAAAAAAAAAAAAAAAAAAAACCTAACCTAACCTAACCTAACCTAACCTAACCTAACCTAACCTAACCTAACCTAACCTAACCTAACCTAACCTAACCTAACCTAACCTAACCTAACCTAACCTAACCTAACCTAACCTAACCTAACCTAACCTAACCTAACCTAACCTAACCTAACCTAACCTAACCTAACCTAACCTAACCTAACCTAACCTAACCTAACCTAACCAAATTCATTAACTTCGCCATTATTAGATCAATTTCAACCGTTTAAATTTCATTTTAGTCTCAGCAACCGCCCCCTAATAATCCCGTGATCAGGTTCGCGTTCCGTGGCCTGAGTCCCGGAGTGGGGGTGAAAAACACATATTTTCACTTTAAAAACTGGTTTTTCGGCCAAAACTCAAAATTTTGTCTCTTGTCGTTTTTTATTTTATTACATATTCGGCTAGCCCGCGCGGAGCCCGATCCAGCGATACCCCGCACGTGCGTCTAGCTCGCAAAAAGTTACCCTTCATTTTTTGGAATTTCGTCTAAGTCCCGAAATAAACTGATGTACCTGGGTAGGCTGTTGAAAAAAGTATCGATATTTTCTTTGTTACAGGTGCGATTTTGAAGCTGTTTTCAGCTCATTAGACCTAAAAAGGCGGACGCCTATCTTTTGACACAAATCGCAACCCCTCAAAACCAACCCTTATCCGTATTTTGCATTTTTTGTATTTTTCTTCAAAATTTCAACATATTTAATTCAATAACTTCGCCATTTTCAGATCAATTTTAACAGTTTTAACTTTATATTAGTCTCAGCAACCGTCCCCTACTAATCCCGTGATTTGGTCCGCGTTCCGCGGCCCGATTTCCGGAGTGGGGGTAAAAAACACCAATTTTCACGTAAAATAACTGGTTTTTCGGCCATAACTCAAAATTTTGCTTCCGGTCGTGGGAAATTTTATTGCATATTCGACTAGCCCGCGCGGAGCCCAATCTTTCGACACCCCGCACGTGCGTCTAGCTCGCAAAAAATTTCCATACATTTCCATACACTCAAATTTTCTTTATTAAAGGTGCGATTTTGAAGCTGTTTTCAGCTCACTAGACCTTCAAAAGGCGGACCTCTATCGTTTGACACAAATCGCAACCCCTAAAATTCAACCCTTACTCGTACATTGCATTTTCAAAATTTCACCATATTAAATTCATTAACTTCGCCATTATTAGATCAATTTCAACCGTTTAAATTTCATTTTAGTCTCAGCAACCGCCCCCTAATAATCCCGTGATCAGGTTCGCGTTCCGTGGCCTGAGTCCCGGAGTGGGGGTGAAAAACACATATTTTCACTTTAAAAACTGGTTTTTCGGCCAAAACTCAAAATTTTGTCTCTTGTCGTTTTTTATTTTATTACATATTCGGCTAGCCCGCGCGGAGCCCGATCCAGCGATACCCCGCACGTGCGTCTAGCTCGCAAAAAGTTACCCTTCATTTTTTGGAATTTCGTCTAAGTCCCGAAATAAACTGATGTACCTGGGTAGGCTGTTGAAAAAAGTATCGATATTTTCTTTGTTACAGGTGCGATTTTGAAGCTGTTTTCAGCTCATTAGACCTAAAAAGGCGGACGCCTATCTTTTGACACAAATCGCAACCCCTCAAAACCAACCCTTATCCGTATTTTGCATTTTTTGTATTTTTCTTCAAAATTTCAACATATTTAATTCAATAACTTCGCCATTTTCAGATCAATTTTAACAGTTTTAACTTTATATTAGTCTCAGCAACCGTCCCCTACTAATCCCGTGATTTGGTCCGCGTTCCGCGGCCCGATTTCCGGAGTGGGGGTAAAAAACACCAATTTTCACGTAAAATAACTGGTTTTTCGGCCATAACTCAAAATTTTGCTTCCGGTCGTGGGAAATTTTATTGCATATTCGACTAGCCCGCGCGGAGCCCAATCTTTCGACACCCCGCACGTGCGTCTAGCTCGCAAAAAATTTCCATACATTTCCATACACTCAAATTTTCTTTATTAAAGGTGCGATTTTGAAGCTGTTTTCAGCTCACTAGACCTTCAAAAGGCGGACCTCTAAAAGGCGGACCTCTATCGTTTGACACAAATCGCAACCCCTAAAATTCAACCCTTACTCGTACATTGCATTTTCAAAATTTCACCATATTAAATTCATTAACTTCGCCATTATTAGATCAATTTCAACCGTTTAAATTTCATTTTAGTCTCAGCAACCGCCCCCTAATAATCCCGTGATCAGGTTCGCGTTCCGTGGCCTGAGTCCCGGAGTGGGGGTGAAAAACACATATTTTCACTTTAAAAACTGGTTTTTCGGCCAAAACTCAAAATTTTGTCTCTTGTCGTTTTTTATTTTATTACATATTCGGCTAGCCCGCGCGGAGCCCGATCCAGCGATACCCCGCACGTGCGTCTAGCTCGCAAAAAGTTACCCTTCATTTTTTGGAATTTCGTCTAAGTCCCGAAATAAACTGATGTACCTGGGTAGGCTGTTGAAAAAAGTATCGATATTTTCTTTGTTACAGGTGCGATTTTGAAGCTGTTTTCAGCTCATTAGACCTAAAAAGGCGGACGCCTATCTTTTGACACAAATCGCAACCCCTCAAAACCAACCCTTATCCGTATTTTGCATTTTTTGTATTTTTCTTCAAAATTTCAACATATTTAATTCAATAACTTCGCCATTTTCAGATCAATTTTAACAGTTTTAACTTTATATTAGTCTCAGCAACCGTCCCCTACTAATCCCGTGATTTGGTCCGCGTTCCGCGGCCCGATTTCCGGAGTGGGGGTAAAAAACACCAATTTTCACGTAAAATAACTGGTTTTTCGGCCATAACTCAAAATTTTGCTTCCGGTCGTGGGAAATTTTATTGCATATTCGACTAGCCCGCGCGGAGCCCAATCTTTCGACACCCCGCACGTGCGTCTAGCTCGCAAAAAATTTCCATACATTTCCATACACTCAAATTTTCTTTATTAAAGGTGCGATTTTGAAGCTGTTTTCAGCTCACTAGACCTTCAAAAGGCGGACCTCTATCGTTTGACACAAATCGCAACCCCTAAAATTCAACCCTTACTCGTACATTGCATTTTCAAAATTTCACCATATTAAATTCATTAACTTCGCCATTATTAGATCAATTTCAACCGTTTAAATTTCATTTTAGTCTCAGCAACCGCCCCCTAATAATCCCGTGATCAGGTTCGCGTTCCGTGGCCTGAGTCCCGGAGTGGGGGTGAAAAACACATATTTTCACTTTAAAAACTGGTTTTTCGGCCAAAACTCAAAATTTTGTCTCTTGTCGTTTTTTATTTTATTACATATTCGGCTAGCCCGCGCGGAGCCCGATCCAGCGATACCCCGCACGTGCGTCTAGCTCGCAAAAAGTTACCCTTCATTTTTTGGAATTTCGTCTAAGTCCCGAAATAAACTGATGTACCTGGGTAGGCTGTTGAAAAAAGTATCGATATTTTCTTTGTTACAGGTGCGATTTTGAAGCTGTTTTCAGCTCATTAGACCTAAAAAGGCGGACGCCTATCTTTTGACACAAATCGCAACCCCTCAAAACCAACCCTTATCCGTATTTTGCATTTTTTGTATTTTTCTTCAAAATTTCAACATATTTAATTCAATAACTTCGCCATTTTCAGATCAATTTTAACAGTTTTAACTTTATATTAGTCTCAGCAACCGTCCCCTACTAATCCCGTGATTTGGTCCGCGTTCCGCGGCCCGATTTCCGGAGTGGGGGTAAAAAACACCAATTTTCACGTAAAATAACTGGTTTTTCGGCCATAACTCAAAATTTTGCTTCCGGTCGTGGGAAATTTTATTGCATATTCGACTAGCCCGCGCGGAGCCCAATCTTTCGACACCCCGCACGTGCGTCTAGCTCGCAAAAAATTTTCCCCACCCACCCGCCCACTGACCTATAGCTAGGAGGGAAAACTTTTTGTTTGACAAAAAAAAAAAAAAAATATTTTTGCAAATTTTTATTTTATATCAATTGGACAGTCAGCAACAGATTGACGGTGATTAGGGTTGACTTCGTGACAAAATAGTGTTTTTAACAATTTTAATCATCTGTTTTAATTTATTATTTTCTTCGTGTGACGATTTTTATGCAGACTGTGTTCCCCTTTATACAGGGAACATTGTAGACTTATTTTAGTGACGAGTAAAATTTTATTTTATTTATTTAAATTATATTTAAATATTCTGTATCTGGATCCCCCCTTTACAGGGATTCAGCGTTGTTGATTATAATATTTCCCCCCTTTACAGGAATACAGAAGGGTCCAGTGTCCAACCCTCTCTCCGAACAGATAATCTTGTCGTTAATCTGACCCCCTCTTTACAGGGGTCCATTTACAACTTCTGCTCTAAAACACCATATTATGTTCCGCACCCCAGTCGTTCTCACGAAGACCCAGAGCTCCGGGGGCTCGCCGCGATCGATGGAGAGGGCGGGGCCGCCCCCCACGGAGGCCAGGAGGAGAATCTCGTTTGGAGAAGACAGTCCTCCTGCGTCTCAGATCGGCCCCGTAGTTCCGAAGACGCGGCGAGTTGCTGTAGAAGCCGCCAAAACACCCAGGGAGTCTGTGGCCGGGCACCGCAGTCGTGTTGCGGAGGCGAGAGCTTGCCTAAATAAGGCAAAGGTCAATTTGGGCAACTCTCGCAACCTTAAAACTGATATTAAGGCTGCGGTGCTCGAGGCCATAAACAGGCTCTTTGAGTTAGTCAAGGAGGCGGAGCACGACAGGGCCCCCGTCGCAACCATGGCTGCACCAGAACCGGCTTCCACCGCGGCCACCGCTGTCCATGTCCCCCTACCCATTCCCGGCGAGATTCTTGCTGGTCAGTCTGAGCTCCTTAACACCCTCAAGGAGCACATCTCGGAGTTGAAAGACCACTCCGAGAAGATGGATAAACTCCGAGACAGTCTGGCCGGCAGGGAAAACGTGGGGTTGACAACCTACGCGAGTGTGGCGTCAGCGACACGCCGCCATACCGGGATTCAAGCCCTGGAGCGAACGACGCTGCACTCCGTGGTTGTCTCCTCTACGGACGAGATGGATACGGGGGACCAGGTCCTTGAAAAGGTCAGGAAGGCGGTGGATGCGAAGGAGGGCTGGGTGCGGGTTGAACGCGTAAGGAAGGCCAAGGATAAAAAGATAATTGTGGGGTGCGCGACGGAGAGTGAGAGGCGCAAGGTGAGGGAGCGTTTGCAGGCGGTCGGAGGGAACCTCGTCGTCGAGGAAATGAAAAACCGGGACCCGCTTCTGGTTCTTAAGGACGTACTCTCGGTCCATAGCGACGAAGAAGTGCTTAAAGCCCTTAGGAACCAGAACCGGGAGGTCTTTCACGGCCTCGGGGACGAGGACCAGAGAATGTGTGTCCGATATCGGAAGAAAAGTAGAAACCCCCATGTAAACAGCATTGTGTTGAGTGTGTCCCCCGCGATCTGGGGGCGAACACTCGAAGAAGGCAAGCTTCGGATTGACCTCCAGAGGGTGCGCGTCGAAGACCAGACGCCTCTGGTGCAGTGCACCCGCTGTCTGGCTTTCGGGCACGGAAAACGCCTGTGCACGGAGCCTGCCGATCTGTGCAGTCACTGTGGCGG
>OX465427.1:24266738-24286738 GCA_950005045.1 Agrotis exclamationis | reverse complement strand
TTTTATATTAGCTGTTTTCCCCCCTTTACAGGGACATAGCGCTGACATAATTTATTGACGCTTATTTATTGAATTAGAAAAGTTATTTATATTTGATTGTAATTGTATATTCCTTGTGTCCCCCCTTTACAGGGACGCCAGTGTCCCATGTTACTGACCTTCTCCACAGCGACCAGACCTGCACGACCCTCTCTATACAAGGGTATGTCTCTTTGCGCTCAAATGAACACCCCCGACCCTTATGACGCTCCGTACGAGCATCGGTCGACGGGTGAGTCCATGGGGGAGAAGTGTCTCTCCCCTATGGAACGCGACGAGATAAAGAGAAGGATAACCTTCGAGGACGCCACCCCTCGTGACTTCATCGAGGTCTTCACCACGCCAAAGGGGCGTCCGCCTCCCGTGTCCGCCACCGGATTGCTCGAAGGGACTGGGGTCGAGCGCCGCAGTCGTCTTGAGGAGGCGAGAGCTTGCCTACAGAAGGCAAAGCTCAACCTAGGCAACTCTCGCAACCTAAAGACCAACATAAAAAATGCGGTGCTGGAGGCCCTGGAACGGCTCTTCGAGCTGGTTGAGGACGCGGAACTTGAGCGGGCCCCTGATGCGCCCGTGACCGTACCAGAGCCGGTGACCGCCGCGTCCACCGCTGTCCATAGCTCCTCACCCGTCTCCGACGAGATTCTTGCTGGCCAGACTGAGCTCCTCAACACCCTCAAGGAGCATATCTCGGAGTTGAAAGACCACTCCGAGAAGATGGAAAAACTCCGAGACAGTCTGGCCGGCGGGGAGAGCGTGGAGGTGGGCACCTACGCGAGTGTAGCAGCCGCGAATAAAAGTCACACCGGAGCAAAAGCTCCGGAGCTAACGACACTGCACTCGGTGGTTGTCACCTCCACGCAGGAAATGGATACGGGTGACGAGATCCTGGAAAGGGTCAGGAGAGCGGTGGATGCGAAGGACGGCTGGGTTCGCGTGGAACGCGTGAGAAAGGCCAAGGACCGAAAGGTCATTATGGGGTGCGCGACAGAAGAGGAAAGAAGAAAGATCAGGGAGCGACTGCAGGCGGCCGGAGAAAACCTCGTCGTCGAGGACGTGAAAAATCGGGACCCGCTTCTGATTCTGAGGGATGTGCTTTCAGTACATAGTGACGAGGAGGTGCTCGCAGCCCTCAAGAATTAGAACCGGGAGATCTTCCGCGGCCTCGATGACGGGGAAAGCAGAATGACTGTTAAGTACAGAAAAAAGGTGCGCAACCCGCATGTTAACAGCATTGTGCTGACTGTATCCCCCATTATCTGGAGGAGGGCACTCGAAGGAGGCAAGCTCCGAATTGACCTCCAGAGAGTGCGCGTCGAAGATCAGACGCCTCTGGTGCAGTGCACCCGCTGCCTAGCATTCGGACACGGCAAGCGATTTTGCACGGAGCCAGCCGATCTCTGCAGCCACTGTGGTGGTCCACACCTTAGGTTGGACTGCCCAGTCAAGCAAAGCGGCGAGGCAGCGGCATGTGTGAACTGCACCAGAGCCAAACTGGGGGAGCATCAGCACAATGCTTTTAGCGACGTCTGCCCGATCCGTAGGAAGTGGGACGCATTCGCGAGGGAAGCAATAGCGTATTGCTAAGGGCCTCGATGTGTCCACTTCCTGCGCCACAGCGAAAACAGGTTCGACGCAACAAGATCGCAAACGCATTGAGCGAACCACTAGGGTTGGCTTAATGAGGGGTGAAAACTGGGGTCACTTTCTTATGAAAGTGGCTGGAGTTGCGCATGACCATGAGTCAACACTAGTGGAATCGCCGAGCTGCGTCGAACCTGGCACAAGGTACCGTTGTCCTTGCTATGCGATATTTTACCTTATAATAAGTATACGGATACTATATCACACAAGCAAAGAAGCAAGAGAACAATTGAAGTGCTTTACTTTCGTAAAAATACGGGCAAACGCCGCTGCATGCGGAGAAATTCAAAATTAGTACCTAATAAGTAAATAGATATAAACTAGTAACTATAGAAATAAGAACACGAAGACTTGAAATAAGTAAATTAGAAAGTAAAAGTATGACAGGTGTAACAAAAAATTAGAACAAATAAATTAATAAACTAGATTAAAAGCGCAAAATATAATAAGCTAAGATAGAGCTATCAAAACCAAATGCAAAAGACGGAAATTCAAAGTGGCCTAACCAGCCGCCTGCAGTCGTGATAACGAAAATGAAAATAAGGTCTCTGCCTACGACAGAGGGACACTGGCAGGGCAGGAGTGGGTTTTAGCGGGTTCGAGTCCCGCACTACCTCGACTGTCTCATGGTCTCAGCGAGACGGTGAGACAGCCGAGGTGTCCGTGGGGATTTCCCACTCCTGCCTCAAAAAAAAAAAAAAAAAAAAAAAAAAAAAAAAAAAAAAAAAAAAAAAAAAACCTAACCCATCGATATTTTCATTATTATAGGTGCGATTTTGGAGCTGTTTTCAGCTAATTAGACCTAAAAAGGCGGACGCCTATCGTTTGACACGAATCGCAACCCCTAAAAATCAACCCTTACCCGTATTTTGCATTTTTTCAAAATTTCACCATATTAAATTCATTAACTTCGCCATTTTTCGACCAATTACAACCGTTTAAATTTTATATTAGTCTCAGCGACCGCCCTCAATTAATCCCGTGACCAGGTCCGCGATCCGTGGCCCGAGTTTCGGAGTGGGGGTGAGAAACACCAATTTTCGCTTAAAAAACTGGTTTTTCGGCCAAAACTCAAAATTTTGTCTCTTGTCGTTAACAATTTTATTACATATTCGGCTAGCCCGCGCGGAGCCCGATCCGACGATACCCCGCACGTGCGTCTAGCTCGCAAAAAATTTCCCACCAATTTTTCAAAATTTCGTCAGAGTCCAAAAATTGATATACCGGAGCAAGTGTTTGAAAAAAGTATCGATATTTTCATTATTATAGGTGCGATTTTGGAGCTGTTTTCAGCTAATTAGACCTAAAAAGGCGGACGCCTATCGTTTGACACGAATCGCAACCCCTAAAAATCAACCCTTACCCGTATTTTGCATTTTTTCAAAATTTCACCATATTAAATTCATTAACTTCGCCATTTTTCGACCAATTACAACCGTTTAAATTTTATATTAGTCTCAGCGACCGCCCTCAATTAATCCCGTGACCAGGTCCGCGATCCGTGGCCCGAGTTTCGGAGTGGGGGTGAAAAACACCAATTTTCGCTTAAAAAACTGGTTTTTCGGCCAAAACTCAAAATTTTGTCTCTTGTCGTTAACAATTTTATTACATATTCGGCTAGCCCGCGCGGAGCCCGATCCGACGATACCCCGCACGTGCGTCTAGCTCGCAAAAAATTTCCCACCAATTTTTCAAAATTTCGTCAGAGTCCAAAAATTGATATACCGGAGCAAGTGTTTGAAAAAAGTATCGATATTTTCATTATTATAGGTGCGATTTTGGAGCTGTTTTCAGCTAATTAGACCTAAAAAGGCGGACGCCTATCGTTTGACACGAATCGCAACCCCTAAAAATCAACCCTTACCCGTATTTTGCATTTTTTCAAAATTTCACCATATTAAATTCATTAACTTCGCCATTTTTCGACCAATTACAACCGTTTAAATTTTATATTAGTCTCAGCGACCGCCCTCAATTAATCCCGTGACCAGGTCCGCGATCCGTGGCCCGAGTTTCGGAGTGGGGGTGAAAAACACCAATTTTCGCTTAAAAAACTGGTTTTTCGGCCAAAACTCAAAATTTTGTCTCTTGTCGTTAACAATTTTATTACATATTCGGCTAGCCCGCGCGGAGCCCGATCCGACGATACCCCGCACGTGCGTCTAGCTCGCAAAAAATTTCCCACCAATTTTTCAAAATTTCGTCAGAGTCCAAAAATTGATATACCGGAGCAAGTGTTTGAAAAAAGTATCGATATTTTCATTATTATAGGTGCGATTTTGGAGCTGTTTTCAGCTAATTAGACCTAAAAAGGCGGACGCCTATCGTTTGACACGAATCGCAACCCCTAAAAATCAACCCTTACCCGTATTTTGCATTTTTTCAAAATTTCACCATATTAAATTCATTAACTTCGCCATTTTTCGACCAATTACAACCGTTTAAATTTTATATTAGTCTCAGCGACCGCCCTCAATTAATCCCGTGACCAGGTCCGCGATCCGTGGCCCGAGTTTCGGAGTGGGGGTGAGAAACACCAATTTTCGCTTAAAAAACTGGTTTTTCGGCCAAAACTCAAAATTTTGTCTCTTGTCGTTAACAATTTTATTACATATTCGGCTAGCCCGCGCGGAGCCCGATCCGACGATACCCCGCACGTGCGTCTAGCTCGCAAAAAATTTCCCACCAATTTTTCAAAATTTCGTCAGAGTCCAAAAATTGATATACCGGAGCAAGTGTTTGAAAAAAGTATCGATATTTTCATTATTATAGGTGCGATTTTGGAGCTGTTTTCAGCTAATTAGACCTAAAAAGGCGGACGCCTATCGTTTGACACGAATCGCAACCCCTAAAAATCAACCCTTACCCGTATTTTGCATTTTTTCAAAATTTCACCATATTAAATTCATTAACTTCGCCATTTTTCGACCAATTACAACCGTTTAAATTTTATATTAGTCTCAGCGACCGCCCTCAATTAATCCCGTGACCAGGTCCGCGATCCGTGTCCCGAGTTTCGGAGTGGGGGTGAAAAACACCAATTTTCGCTTAAAAAACTGGTTTTTCGGCCAAAACTCAAAATTTTGTCTCTTGTCGTTAACAATTTTATTACATATTCGGCTAGCCCGCGCGGAGCCCGATCCGACGATACCCCGCACGTGCGTCTAGCTCGCAAAAAATTTCCCACCAATTTTTCAAAATTTCGTCAGAGTCCAAAAATTGATATACCGGAGCAAGTGTTTGAAAAAAGTATCGATATTTTCATTATTATAGGTGCGATTTTGGAGCTGTTTTCAGCTAATTAGACCTAAAAAGGCGGACGCCTATCGTTTGACACGAATCGCAACCCCTAAAAATCAACCCTTACCCGTATTTTGCATTTTTTCAAAATTTCACCATATTAAATTCATTAACTTCGCCATTTTTCGACCAATTACAACCGTTTAAATTTTATATTAGTCTCAGCGACCGCCCTCAATTAATCCCGTGACCAGGTCCGCGATCCGTGGCCCGAGTTTCGGAGTGGGGGTGAGAAACACCAATTTTCGCTTAAAAAACTGGTTTTTCGGCCAAAACTCAAAATTTTGTCTCTTGTCGTTAACAATTTTATTACATATTCGGCTAGCCCGCGCGGAGCCCGATCCGACGATACCCCGCACGTGCGTCTAGCTCGCAAAAAATTTCCCACCAATTTTTCAAAATTTCGTCAGAGTCCAAAAATTGATATACCGGAGCAAGTGTTTGAAAAAAGTATCGATATTTTCATTATTATAGGTGCGATTTTGGAGCTGTTTTCAGCTAATTAGACCTAAAAAGGCGGACGCCTATCGTTTGACACGAATCGCAACCCCTAAAAATCAACCCTTACCCGTATTTTGCATTTTTTCAAAATTTCACCATATTAAATTCATTAACTTCGCCATTTTTCGACCAATTACAACCGTTTAAATTTTATATTAGTCTCAGCGACCGCCCTCAATTAATCCCGTGACCAGGTCCGCGATCCGTGGCCCGAGTTTCGGAGTGGGGGTGAAAAACACCAATTTTCGCTTAAAAAACTGGTTTTTCGGCCAAAACTCAAAATTTTGTCTCTTGTCGTTAACAATTTTATTACATATTCGGCTAGCCCGCGCGGAGCCCGATCCGACGATACCCCGCACGTGCGTCTAGCTCGCAAAAAATTTTCCCCACCCACCCGCCCACTGGCCTATAGCTGGGAGGGGTAAACATTCTCATTTCGAACAAAATTTTTCTTCAAAATTGGATTTTAATTAGTATTGTTCTCTTAGGGTAGCTTATGCATTTTTGTACGGAAAAGGGTATTTTGACACTAATTTTGACTTTTATTTGAACTTTATATTTTATTTGACATTTTGACCTACTTTTCACTTATATTGACTGTGTACCCTTCTATACAGGGACACATAGGGACTTATAACCCACGTTATTAAATTCTAAAACTCAATTTTATCTCTTTTATATTAGCTGTTTTCCCCCCTTTACAGGGACATAGCGCTGACATAACTTATTGACGCTTATTTATTGAATTAGAAAAGTTATTTATATTTGATTGTAATTGTATATTCCTTGTGTCCCCCCTTTACAGGGACGCCAGTGTCCCATGTTACTGACCTTCTCCACAGCGACCAGACCTGCACGACCCTCTCTATACAAGGGTATGTCTCTTTGCGCTCAAATGAACACCCCCGACCCTTATGACGCTCCGTACGAGCATCGGTCGACGGGTGAGTCCATGGGGGAGAAGTGTCTTTCCCCGAGGGATCGTGACCATGCCAAGAGAAGAATATCCTTTGGGAACGCCACCCCTCGTGAGCATATTCTAGTTTTCACGACGCCAAAGGGGCGCCGGCCTCCTGTGGCTGCCACCGGATCGCTCGGAGGGACTGGGGGTGAGCACCGCAGCCGCCTTGAGGAGGCGAGAGATTGCCTACAGAAGGCAAAGCTCAACCTGGGCAACTCTCGCAACCTCAAGACCAACATAAAAAATGCAGTGCTGGAAGCCCTGGAACGGCTCTTCGAGCTGGTCGAGGACGCGGAACTCGAGCGGGCCCCTGACGCGCCCATTACCGTACCAGAGCCGGTGACCGCCGCGCCCACTGCTGTCCATGATCCCCTGCCCGTCCCCAGCGAGATTCTTGCTGGCCAGGCTGAGCTCCTTAATACACTCAAGGAGCACATCTCGGAGTTGAAAGACCACTCCGAGAAGATGGATAAACTCCGAGACAGCCTGGCCAGCAGGGATAGAGTGGAGGGGACAACCTACGCGAGTGTTGCGTCCATGACAAATCGCCAAACTGGGACTCAAGCCCTGGAGCGAAAGACGCTGCACTCCGTGGTTGTCTCCTCCACAGAGGAGATGGATACGGGGGACCAGGTCCTTGAAAGGGTTAGGGCGGCGGTGGAGGCGAAGGATGGCTGGGTGCGGATTGAGCGTGTCCGCAAAGCCAAGGACCGCAAAGTCATTATGGGGTGTGCAACCGAAGAGGAGAGGCATAAGGTAAAGGAGCGATTGAGGGCAGCCGGAGAGAACCTCGTCGTCGAGGACGTGAAGAACAAGGACCCGCTTCTGATTCTTAGGGATGTGCTTGTGGTGCACAGTGACGAGGAGTTACTGAGGGCCCTTAGGAATCAGAACCGGGAGGTGTTTCGCGGCCTCGAGGACGAGGACCACAGAGTGACGGTCAGATACCGTAAAAAATCTAAAAATCCACATGTGAATAGCGTTGTGCTCAGTGTGTCCCCCACGATCTGGAGGCGCGCACTCGAGGAGGGTAAGCTCCGCATAGACCTGCAGCGAGTGCGCGTCGAGGACCAGACGCCTCTGGTGCAGTGCACGCGCTGCTTGGCTTTCGGGCACGGGAAACGCCTGTGCTCGGAGCCAGCAGACCTCTGTAGCCACTGTGGTGGTTCGCACCTCAGGGTGGACTGCCCGGAGAGGCGAAACGGCGCAGTGGCCGTATGCGTGAACTGCACCAGAGCCAAACTGGAGGCCACTGGGCACAACGCTTTCAGCAGCGAATGCCCAGTACGCAGGAAGTGGGACGCATTTGCCAGAGCAGCAATTGCGTATTGCTAAGGTTGCCAATGCGCCCACTTCCTGCTACACAGTGCGTACGGGTTCGACACAACCAGATAGCAACTGCATTGAGCGAACCACTGGGGTTGGCTCAATGAAGGGTATTAACTGGAGTCACTTTCATGAGAAAGTGGCTGCAATTATGATGAATCATGAGTCAACTCCAGTGGAATCGTCGAGTTGTGTCGAGCCCTAAAACACACAGTGATACTATATTGTATAATAATAGTATACAGATATGAGTGATCACGCAGTGGTACACGCACAAGAGCAAGGCAAATCTAACCACAGGATAAAATAGGATGAAATAATAATATTAAAAAATTCCAGTTAATAAAAAATAGAACAAAATACCTAGCATGTTATTAAAACTAGTACTATTGACACATATTTATTTAGTTTAGTTTACTTAGTATTTACACGAATGAAAACTTTAGATAGAACCAAATAGCAAATAGAAAAGACATCAAGAAATAAACAAAACAGTAAATGAATTCCGGTAACATAAATAAGAATGATAATATAAAACCAATAAACTGACCGTCCATATATGTGGTCTCTCCGGCCACCAAAACGGCAAATAAAACGCAGAGCAATAAGGTCTCTGGCGTCGCCAGAGGGACACTGGCAGGGCAGGAGTGGGTTTTAGCGGGTTCGAGTCCCGCACTACCTCGACTGTCTCACAATCTCTGTGAGACGGTGAGACAGCCGAGGTGTCCGTGGGGATTTCCCACTCCTGCCTCAACAAAAAAAAAAAAAAAAAAAAAAAAAAAAAAAAACCTAACCTAACCTAACCTAACCTAACCTAACCTAACCTAACCTAACCTAACCATCGATAACTTCTTTGTTATAGGTGCGATTTTGAAGCTGTTTTCAGCTCATTAGACCTAAAAAGGCGGACGCCTATCGTTTGACACAAATCGCAACCCCTAAAAATCAACCCTTAACCGAATTTTGCATTTTTTCAAAATTTCACCATATTTAATTCATTTACAACGCCATTTTTCGACCAATTACAACCGTTTAAATTCTTTATTAGTCTCAGTGACCGCCCTCAATTAATCCCGTGATCAGGTCCGCGATCCGTGGCCCGAGTTCCGGAGTGGGGGTGAAAAACATCAATTTTCACTTAAAATACTGGTTTTTCGGCCAAAACTCAAAATTTTGTCTCTTGTCGTTAACAATTTTATTACATATTCGGCTAGCCCGCGCGGAGCCCGATCCGACGATACCCCGCACGTGCGTCTAGCTCGCAAAAAATTTCCCTCCATTTTTTCAAAATTCCGTATAAGTCCAAAAATTGATATACCTCGGTGAGCCGTTGAAAAAAGTATCGATAACTTCTTTGTTATAGGTGCGATTTTGAAGCTGTTTTCAGCTCATTAGACCTAAAAAGGCGGACGCCTATCGTTTGACACAAATCGCAACCCCTAAAAATCAACCCTTAACCGAATTTTGCATTTTTTCAAAATTTCACCATATTTAATTCATTTACAACGCCATTTTTCGACCAATTACAACCGTTTAAATTCTTTATTAGTCTCAGTGACCGCCCTCAATTAATCCCGTGATCAGGTCCGCGATCCGTGGCCCGAGTTCCGGAGTGGGGGTGAAAAACATCAATTTTCACTTAAAATACTGGTTTTTCGGCCAAAACTCAAAATTTTGTCTCTTGTCGTTAACAATTTTATTACATATTCGGCTAGCCCGCGCGGAGCCCGATCCGACGATACCCCGCACGTGCGTCTAGCTCGCAAAAAATTTCCCTCCATTTTTTCAAAATTCCGTATAAGTCCAAAAATTGATATACCTCGGTGAGCCGTTGAAAAAAGTATCGATAACTTCTTTGTTATAGGTGCGATTTTGAAGCTGTTTTCAGCTCATTAGACCTAAAAAGGCGGACGCCTATCGTTTGACACAAATCGCAACCCCTAAAAATCAACCCTTAACCGAATTTTGCATTTTTTCAAAATTTCACCATATTTAATTCATTTACAACGCCATTTTTCGACCAATTACAACCGTTTAAATTCTTTATTAGTCTCAGTGACCGCCCTCAATTAATCCCGTGATCAGGTCCGCGATCCGTGGCCCGAGTTCCGGAGTGGGGGTGAAAAACATCAATTTTCACTTAAAATACTGGTTTTTCGGCCAAAACTCAAAATTTTGTCTCTTGTCGTTAACAATTTTATTACATATTCGGCTAGCCCGCGCGGAGCCCGATCCGACGATACCCCGCACGTGCGTCTAGCTCGCAAAAAATTTTCCCCACCCACCCGCCCACTGGCCTATAGCTAGGAGGGAAAACTTTTTTGACAAAAAATTATTTTCGGTAATTTGTGTTATATTGACTAATCTGACATTTAGAAAGTGGTGGACCGTGATAAAGGTTGTTTTCGTGACGAAAGACTGTCATTTTAAACATTCTTATACATTTTTATATTTTATTGACCTTTTGTGCAGACTGTGTTTCCCCCATATACAGGGATCCATACATTTTAGCTAATTAATAACATTTATTGACCCCGTACAACCTTAATTTTAGTTATTTATATATTATACAATTTTATTTTATTTTCATTTTACGTACTGAATCCCCCCTATACAGGTATTCAGTGCCGTTGATTATATTTACTCTATTGCCCCCTGACATTTTAGAAATTCCAAAGTCTCCCTCAGAGTCTCTGCAATGTTCGGAATCAGAACTCCGGTGGTTAAGGCAAAGCCCGCGGAGGCGAATTTGGAGGTGGAGGGATCAAGTCCAGTACAGACGGGCCCATCAGTTCGGCGAAGCATCGATGAGTGGGAGGCGGAGAGACAAACATCGGGACCATCCCGGAAACCCCTAACACCCCCTGAAGTGGTACCCGCCTCCATTCTATTAAAAAAGAATCTGGCTCTTATACCCTCCAAACTCAAATCCACCGCCAAAGTCACAACGTCACAACCAGATTCCCAAAAGCAGCCGGAGAGTTCCCTTGAGAGCTCGCTCTTGGAGGTGCCACCCGTGAGGTACGCAAATAGAACCACGGAGGCAAGGGCGTGTCTCTCGAGGGCTAAAAATCTGCTCAATGCTTCCCGGAATCTAAAGAAAGAGATCAAGGAAGGCATGGTGAGCGCGGTGGAAAGACTGTTTGAGTTAGTCAAGGAGAGCGAAAGCGGGAAAAGGAGAGCCTCCGGAGCAACGGAACCCGGGAAAGTCTCCAAGGACCTGACGCCGACCCCGGATGCCCCGACAGAGCTCATGAAACAGCTCATGGAGGACCTCCGGACCCACAACAAGGCCCTGGAGGAGTGCCAGCAGCACACACGGGCTCTGTCGGAGCAACTGAACCAGGCCCCTCGCTACGTCGCCGGTCAAGGCCCCTCGTTCGCTGAAATGGCCGCCGCCCCGAAGCAGCAATTCCAACCACCTCTTCACTCGGCGGTGATCTCATCGACTGACGAAAAAGACACCGGTGAAGAGGTGATTGAGAAGCTAAGAACGGTGGTAGACGCCAGGAACGAGGGTACTCGCGTCGAGAGACTGCGGAAGGCGAGGGACCGTAAGGTAGTTGTCGGATTCAGGACCAGGGAGGAACTAAACCGGGTAACCGAAAGAATCATCAAGGCCGGGAACCTCACAGTGGAGGAAATTAAAAACAAAGACCCACTAGTCATATTGCGCGATGTGCTCTCCTGCCACACTGATGTGGAGGTCATCGAGGCGCTTAAGCGCCAGAACAGCCACCTGATCGGGGACCTGCCAGTGGATGGCTCACGACTGGGGGTGAAGTACCGCCGCAAGGCGAGGAACCCCCATCTGTGTCATGTCGTCTTGCAGGTGTCCCCGACTATGTGGCAGAGGTTGACGTCTGCGGGTCGAGTGCACATTGACTTGCAGCGGGTGCGCGTGCTGGACCAGTCGCCACTGATTCAGTGCACCCGCTGCCTGCGCTACGGTCACAGTCGCAAGATGTGCACTCAACCTGCCGATCTTTGCGCTCATTGTGGTGACCCCCACATGAGTGTGGACTGCCCCTCTCGACTGTCTGCGAAGCCCCCAAAATGTAGTAACTGCACCGCCTCCAAGTTGGAGAATACCGAGCACAACGCCTTCGACAGCCAGTGTCCAACCCGCATGAAGTGGGACGCATTGGCGCGGTTGTCGGTGGCGTATTGCTGAGGGCCAGCCAATGGAAACTGGAACCGGGGACTCCTCCAGGGGTTCTCGAACACGCGGAGGCGTCCATACAACTTACCAGGTTATCCAAGCGAATCTGCAGAGGAAGAACCTAGCAACCCAAGAGCTCATGCTTGTTGCTAGTGAGCGGAGGGTTGCGTTCGCTTTGCTCCAGGAGCCGTATGTGGGTGGGGTTAGAAGAATGCGAGACTACCAAGGAGCTAGAGTGTACCAGAGCGCTGACCAAGGAGATGGGACTGTGAAGGCGGCGATAGCCGTCTTTAATCACGACCTCGAAGTGACACAGTGCCCAGAACTCACCACCAACAACATCTCGGTGGTGAGGATCCGAACCAGCGCCTGGGAAATCGCTGTGGTCTCGTTCTACTTTGAGCCGGACCAGCCCATACGGCCATACCTGGAGCAACTCATGCGGATTCGTGAGGAAATGGGCCCCACTAAGCTGCTAATGGGCGGGGACGCCAACGCCAAGAGCACTTGGTGGGGCAGCCTGGTAACAGACGCCAAGGGCGAGGACATGTCGGGATCCCTGGAGGAAATGGGCTTGCAGGTACTCAATGTCGGCAACACCCCGACTTTCGACACCGTCAGAGGTAACACCTTGTACAGCAGCTTCGTTGATGTAACGGCTTGCTCGACGGAGCTGCTGGACCTGGTGGAGGACTGGCGGGTCGAGGAAGGCATCACGAGCTCGGACCACAACGGCATAGTTTTCAAAATTAATTTGCTGAAAAGTAAACGAATTAGCATCAATAGAACCACAAGACTGTTTAACACTAGGAAGGCAAATTGGAGCCAGTTTCATGAGAAACTGGTTCAATTGAAAGCCGATACTAATCTCAACCCAAACAATATTAAAAATATCCAGAATACCTCAGAACTAGACGATTTCATAAATAAATACACTGACATTTTAAAACAGTCTTGTGAAGCAACAATTCCGAAAATAAAGAAAAATAATAAACTTACCGTGCCGTGGTGGTCCAATGAGCTCGCTGATCTGAAGTCGGAGGTGAATACTCGTAGACGCCGCATCCGTTGCGCTGCACCAATCCGGAGACAGAAAGTCGTTGATGAGTACCTGCAAGCAAAAGAAAAATATGAGTCCCTGGCCAAAAAGGCGCAGACGGACAGCTGGAAGAGCTTCTGCGAGAGGCAGAATAGAGAGGGAGTCTGGGAGGGCATCTATAGGATCATGGGACGGACCGCCAAAAGACAGGAGGACATGCCGTTGGTAAAGGATGGGAAGCCACTGAATGCCCAAGAATCGGCTCTGCTGCTAGCGGAGACCTTCTACCCCGAGGACCTAGAAGAGGGAGAAACGGAGGACCACCACCGGACACGGGAAGCAGCCTGTCGTGTAAACGAGTGGAAGCATGATGAACACCATGACCCTCCGTTTACACTTCAGGAGCTGAAAACCGCGGTGGAGAGCTTCAACCCGAAGAAGGCACCCGGGGCAGATGGTCTCACAGCCGACATATGCGCCCAGGTGATATCTCGAGATCCGGAGACGTTCCTCGCACTAGCCAACAAGTGCCTGGAACGCGGACATTTCCCTGGGCCATGGAAAACAGCAACAGTTGTAGTCCTCCAGAAGCCCGGCAAAGACTCGTACACCACCCCTAAGTCCTACAGGCCGATCGGCCTCCTACCGGTCC
Organism: Agrotis exclamationis; assembly: GCA_950005045.1. Classification (NCBI taxonomy): domain Eukaryota; kingdom Metazoa; phylum Arthropoda; class Insecta; order Lepidoptera; family Noctuidae; genus Agrotis; species Agrotis exclamationis. The sequence continues at coordinate 24,273,117 of OX465427.1, read as the reverse complement.
TGGGCAAGATCTTAGAGAAGATGCTGGTAGCTAGACTGAAATGGCACTTGATCCCGCGGCTCAGTACTCGCCAGTTTGGCTTCATGCCACAAAAAAGCACCGAGGACTCCCTCTATACAATGATGCAACATATCCGAGGAAAGCTGAAGGAAAAGAAGCTGATCACTGTTGTGTCACTTGATATAGAGGGAGCCTTCGACAGCGCATGGTGGCCGGCCATCAGGACCAGACTGGCTGAGGAAAAGTGCCCGGTGAACATCAGACGCATGATGGATAGCTACCTGACCGGTAGGAGTGTCCGTCTTAGGTACGCAGGGACAGAGTGCCTCAGGCACACAAACAAGGGGTGTGTGCAGGGGTCAATTGGCGGTCCGATCCTATGGAACCTTATACTCGACCCGTTGCTGAAAGGACTGGAAGAACGGGGAGTCTACTGCCAAGCATTCGCGGATGACGTGGTCATGATTTTCGACGGTGACACAGCATTGCAAATCCAGAGACATGCCAATGCCGCCCTCGAGTATGTTCGGGAGTGGGGCATCCGAAATAAACTTAGATTTGCACCACACAAAACCTGTGCAATGGTCATCACCAGGAAGTTAAAGTACGATGTCCCGCTCCTGAGCATGGGCGGGGTAGACATTGGCATGTCAAATGAAATAAAAATACTGGGGCTCACCGTCGACCACCAGCTCACCTTCAACACCCACGTCGCCAATGTTTGCAGAAAAGCTGTAAACATTTACAAACATCTGGCACGTGCAGCCAAGGTGAGCTGGGGCCTTCACCCGGAAGTCATCCGCGTCATCTATACAGCAGTAGTCGAGCCGATAATCCTATATGCTGCAAGCGCATGGGCACCCGCCGCCAAAAAAGTAGGTATTAGGAAACAGCTCAGTGTGGTCCAGCGGGGTTTTGCCCAAAAACTGTGTCGTGCTTATCGCACGGTCTCCTTAAACTCGGCGCTAGTGCTGGCTGGGATACTTCCACTCGACATTCGGGTGCGGGAAAACGCGGCACTATACGAGGCCAAGAGGGGTGTGCCCCAGCCAGCGCTGGGAGACAGGGAGGTCGAGCGGATGGCTCCAGCGACGGAAGCACCGCATCCCGCGGACCAACTAAACTTAGAGTTTGGAAGCCTGGTAGACGAGGAACACTACACCAACCACAGCGACTTCGCTGTGCGAATATTCACAGACGGCAGTAAAATTGAGGGCAGGGTTGGGGCGGCGCTATCCTTGTGGCATGGTGCCGCTGAAACCAAGGCCCTCAAACTTGTGCTGCCGTCCTACTGTACCGTCTACCAGGCTGAACTTCTGGCCCTACAAAGGGCGGCAGGAGAGGCCCTCAAGCGCAGAGAGTCGACATTCGGCATCTTCAGCGACTCCATGGCGGCCCTTCAGTCGGTCACAAACGTTGCCTCCTCCCATCCCTTGGCAGTTGAAACAAGGGACACCATCAGACGCTGTAAGCTCCAGAACAAGAGTGTCTCCTTGTTCTGGATCAAAGCCCACGCAGGGTTGGAGGGGAACGAAAGAGCCGACCAACTAGCGAAGGAAGCTGCTCTGAAGTCGAAGAAGAGGCCGGACTACGACCTGTGTCCCGTATCATTTGTCAAGCGACAGATCCGTAAGGAGTCGCTTGACGAATGGAACCACAGGTACCAGCATGGCGAAACGGCAGCGGTAACTAAGGTGTTCTTCCCGGACGCGACCGACTCCTACAGGATAGTGCGGAAAATTGAACCAACGAGCATCAACACCCAGATCTTTACGGGCCACGGTGGGTTCTCCGAATACCTGCATCGTTTCAAGTGTAAGGAGAACCCATCGTGCATCTGTGAACCAGATGCAGTGGAGTCGGTCATCCACATCTTGACTGAATGCCCCGTATTCAATAAGGAAAGGCTGGAAACGGAAATGAAGCTGGAGACCGAAATAAAAAAGGATAACCTTCAAACCATAATGAAATCAAAAACATCTAGGGGTTTATTTCTGGAATTTTGCCTCGAAATTGTAGGAAAGGTAATAAAAAGAAACAAAATTTGAAGAGTCGTTTGTGCTTTATACTATATGGACAGTTCTTTTAAGAATAGGTATAGAGATGAAAGCGCGACGCGGTAGGGAAACATTCGGCAATAGTCTTTTAATAAAATGTATAATTAGATTTAGATGTATGTAGATTTCAAAAGTGGGTAGTGATACTCTAAATAAAACAGAACTTTGGTAAAAAGAAAATAAAAATACAAATATGAACAAAATGTTAAAAGTAAAAAAGGTCTCTGACCATGTCAGGGGACACAAAGCAGAGCAGGAGTGGGTTTTAGCGGGTTCAAGTCCCGCACTATCTCGACTGTCTCACAATCTCCGTGAGATAGTCGAGATGTCCGAAGGGATTTCCCACTCCTGCCAAAACAAAAAAAAAAAAAAAAAAAAAAAAACCTAACCTAACCTAACCTAACCTAACCTAACCTAACCTAACCTAACCTAACCTAACCTAACCTAACCTAACCTAACCTAACCTAACCTAACCTAACCTAACCTAACCTAACCTAACCTAACCTAACCTAACCTAACCTAACCTAACCTAACCTAACCTAACCTAACCTAACCTAACCTAACCCATCGATAACTTCTTTGTTATAGGTGCGATTTTGAAGCTGTTTTCAGCTCAATAGACCTAAAAAGGCGGACGCCTATCGTTTGACACAAATCGCAACCCCTAAAAATCAACCCTTAACCGAATTTTGCATTTTCTCAAAATTTTACCATATTTAATTCATTTACAACGCCATTTTTCGACCTATTACAACCGTTTAAATTCTATATTAGTCTCAGTGACCGCCCTCAATTAATCCCGTGATCAGGTCCGCGATCCGTGGCCCGAGTTTCGGAGTGGGGGTGAAAAACACCAATTTTCACTTAAAAAACTGGTTTTTCGGCCTAAACTCAAAATTTTGTCTCTTGTTGTTTTCAATTTTATTACATATTCGGCTAGCCCGCGCGGAGCCCTATCCAACGATACCCCGCACGTGCGTCTAGCTCGCAAAAAATTTCCCTCCATTTTTTCAAAATTCCGTCTATCTCCAAAAATTGATATACCCCGGTAAGCCGTTGAAAAAAGTATCGATAACTTCTTTGTTATAGGTGCGATTTTGAAGCTGTTTTCAGCTCAATAGACCTAAAAAGGCGGACGCCTATCGTTTGACACAAATCGCAACCCCTAAAAATCAACCCTTAACCGAATTTTGCATTTTCTCAAAATTTTACCATATTTAATTCATTTACAACGCCATTTTTCGACCTATTACAACCGTTTAAATTCTATATTAGTCTCAGTGACCGCCCTCAATTAATCCCGTGATCAGGTCCGCGATCCGTGGCCCGAGTTTCGGAGTGGGGGTGAAAAACACCAATTTTCACTTAAAAAACTGGTTTTTCGGCCTAAACTCAAAATTTTGTCTCTTGTTGTTTTCAATTTTATTACATATTCGGCTAGCCCGCGCGGAGCCCTATCCAACGATACCCCGCACGTGCGTCTAGCTCGCAAAAAATTTCCCTCCATTTTTTCAAAATTCCGTCTATCTCCAAAAATTGATATACCCCGGTAAGCCGTTGAAAAAAGTATCGATAACTTCTTTGTTATAGGTGCGATTTTGAAGCTGTTTTCAGCTCAATAGACCTAAAAAGGCGGACGCCTATCGTTTGACACAAATCGCAACCCCTAAAAATCAACCCTTAACCGAATTTTGCATTTTCTCAAAATTTTACCATATTTAATTCATTTACAACGCCATTTTTCGACCTATTACAACCGTTTAAATTCTATATTAGTCTCAGTGACCGCCCTCAATTAATCCCGTGATCAGGTCCGCGATCCGTGGCCCGAGTTTCGGAGTGGGGGTGAAAAACACCAATTTTCACTTAAAAAACTGGTTTTTCGGCCTAAACTCAAAATTTTGTCTCTTGTTGTTTTCAATTTTATTACATATTCGGCTAGCCCGCGCGGAGCCCTATCCAACGATACCCCGCACGTGCGTCTAGCTCGCAAAAAATTTCCCTCCATTTTTTCAAAATTCCGTCTATCTCCAAAAATTGATATACCCCGGTAAGCCGTTGAAAAAAGTATCGATAACTTCTTTGTTATAGGTGCGATTTTGAAGCTGTTTTCAGCTCAATAGACCTAAAAAGGCGGACGCCTATCGTTTGACACAAATCGCAACCCCTAAAAATCAACCCTTAACCGAATTTTGCATTTTCTCAAAATTTTACCATATTTAATTCATTTACAACGCCATTTTTCGACCTATTACAACCGTTTAAATTCTATATTAGTCTCAGTGACCGCCCTCAATTAATCCCGTGATCAGGTCCGCGATCCGTGGCCCGAGTTTCGGAGTGGGGGTGAAAAACACCAATTTTCACTTAAAAAACTGGTTTTTCGGCCTAAACTCAAAATTTTGTCTCTTGTTGTTTTCAATTTTATTACATATTCGGCTAGCCCGCGCGGAGCCCTATCCAACGATACCCCGCACGTGCGTCTAGCTCGCAAAAAATTTCCCTCCATTTTTTCAAAATTCCGTCTATCTCCAAAAATTGATATACCCCGGTAAGCCGTTGAAAAAAGTATCGATAACTTCTTTGTTATAGGTGCGATTTTGAAGCTGTTTTCAGCTCAATAGACCTAAAAAGGCGGACGCCTATCGTTTGACACAAATCGCAACCCCTCAAAACCAACCCTTATCCGTATTTTGCATTTTTTGTATTTTTCTTCAAAATTTCAACATACTTAATTCAATAACTTCGCCATTTTCAGATCAATTTTAACAGTTTTAACTTTATATTAGTCTCAGCAACCGTCCCCTACTAATCCCGTGATTTGGTCTGCGTTCCGCGGCCCGACTTCCGGAGTGGGGGTAAAAAACACCAATTTTCACGTAAAATAACTGGTTTTTCGGCCATAACTCAAAATTTTGCTTCCGGTCGTGGGAAATTTTATTGCATATTCGACTAGCCCGCGCGGAGCCGAATCTTTCGACACCCCGCACGTGCGTCTAGCTCGCAAAAAATTTTCCCCACCCACCCGCCCTCTGGCCTATAGCTGGGAGAGTGAACATTTTATATTCCGAACAAAATTTTTTCTTAAATATTGGATTTTCATTAAAACTGTTCGTTTAGGCTAGCTTATGCATTTTTGGTACGGGAAAGGGTATTTTTGACACAAATATCGACTTTTACTGAATTTTATATTCGATATTTGAACTTAATTATATTGACGGTGTACCCCTCTATACAGGGACACATAGGTACTTGTAACCTACGTTATAAAATTTTAAAACACGCACTTTTATATTTTGACAGGACTATTGTCCATAAGCAGACAGCGAATATAACTGTAATTATACTTTTTCGTTAATTATACGCATTTTGTTTATATATTGTACTGATTATTATATGTATATTGTCTGCTGTGTCCCCCCTATACAGGGACACGGAAGAGGCCAGTGTCCCCTTGTCTCTCCTCCCGAGTGCGGACAACACCTTCTGATCGCCCCTTTACAGTTGTCCGTTGGGGTCGTTCGCACTCACGCAGAGATATGTTTCGCACCCCAGCAAAAGACGTGTGCTCTCAAGGCTCCTGGGGCTCGGCGCGTTCAGCGGAGAAAGTCGCGCCTTCGTCTCCCGGTGCGAGGAGGCGAATCTCGTTTGGAGAAACTACTCCTTGCATCGGCAAAGATTGCCCAACTACTCCGGGGACGTCCCGAGCTCCAGTAGAAGCCGCCAGGCCGCTCAAGGTGTCTGAGGCAAGGCACCGCAGTCGTACTGCAGAGGCGAGAGCTTGCCTAAATAAAGCTAAGCTCAATTTGGGCAACTCTCGCAACCTCAAAACAAACATCAAGACTGCGGTGCTTGAAGCCATAAACAGACTCTACGAGCTGGTCAAGGAGGCGGAGCAGGACAGCGCCCCGGTCGCGCCTGCGGTCGCACCGGAGCTGGCAACCACTGCACCCGCCGCTGACTGCAGTCCCCAACCCAGTCCCATCGACATCCTTGCTGGCCAGACTGAGCTCCTTATCAAGCTAAAGGAGCACATCTCGGAGTTGAAGGACAACTCCGAGAAGCTCGAGAAGCTTCGAGACAGTTTGGCTGGTAGGGAAACCGTGGAGAGGGCAACCTACGCCAGTGTAGCGTCTGGAAGTAAGAGCCATACTGGGGCACAGGCCCTGGAGCGAACGACGCTGCACTCCGTGGTTGTCTCCTCCACGGATGAAATGGATACGGGGGACCAGGTTCTTGAAAAGGTCAGGACGGCGGTGGATGCAAAGGCCGGCTGGGTGCGGGTGGAGCGCGTCCGGAAGGCTAAAGATAGCAAGGTCATT